>JAUTXX010006834.1:0-10049 GCA_032273605.1 Panulirus laevicauda
CGGAGGAGGGTGGATGTGTTGGTGGAAATGAAATGTTTGAGGACAATATGTGGTTTGATCGAGGAAGTAATGAGTGACAAGCCCACTCCCAGATATCGAAAATACTTCACTTCCTCCAATTTTTCTCCATTCAAATGTATGTCCCAACTGACTCGTCCCTCAACCTTGCTGCACCTAATAACGTTGCCCTTATTCTCATTAGTCTCAACTTTCTCCTTTCACATACTTTTCCAAATTCAGTCAACAATGTCTGTAGTTTCTCACTTGAATCAGCCACCAGTGCTGTATCATCTGTGAAGAACAGTTGAATCACTCTCTCCAAAACTCTTGCATGTACCTCCCTCACCACCCCATTCATAACCAATTGAACAACCATGATGACATCACACACCCCTGTCGCAGACTAACCTTCACTGGGAACCAATCACCCTCCTCCTGAAAGCAGTAGGAGTTGGGGGTTGGAAATCCTCCCTAACTGTTTTACTTCTCCAAAAGAAGGAACAGAGAAGGGGACCAAGTGAGGATTTTTCCCTCTAAGGCTCAGTTGTTTGTTCTTGACGCTACCTTGCTGACGCTGGAAATGGTGGTCATTCACATTTCTGACATTTTGTTCTTTTCTGTGTTCATGTAAATAAGTAGTACTTTAGGATATAGATCCATACTTTTACTTATTTTCTTGTAATCCTTGATGTCCTCTGTGCGACTCTTCTTTCCTAGTCAGCACTTCTTATTTTTTCTTTCAGTTGTTCCACACACAGTTTCTTCTTGTTCCAAACCTTAGTTTTCTTTTATTCTTTTCTATTACCCATTGTTATATATTTTTTTCTTATGCTATATTTTCTTTTGGCACTAAATTTTCAATTATTTGTCAGATGCACAAGTAGAAAACCATAATTTTTTTTTCACATATCTTCTTGAAAATTTTGATCCATTTGGGTTATGTCTTAGATTATATGCTTCATTTCACTCTACATTGTCAGATTAAAAGTTAAAGATGTTGGTATTATGCTTCTTCAAAACCCACTGTGATTGTCATTTTATGTTTCAGGTGTATGATTTAATTTTTTGTCATTTTCATTATCTCAATTTCTCTAATAAGTGTTGTATCATTTGTAACAATGAAATAGATCATGTTATTGTTGCTTATTTGTAGCATATATTAGATTAAATGTCTTAAGTTTGTTCATCAATCTGTCTAGTGGCTCTCTTCCATCTGCTGTGGCATTGTTATTCTGTTTGAAGTTATAATGACATCCGTACTCTGATCCACCCCTCTCCCATTACAAAAGTAGCAAATTTAAAATCACTTTACCATATTGTTGTCTCTGGTTTATCTGTATTCCTCAGTATTTCCTTAAATTTTTTTTTGTGCTTTGTTGAATATACTGATTTTATTTTGGGTGGTCTGCAAGTCACTAAGTTTTTTATTTTAAGGCTGGTGTGCTTACTGCTAATGATTTGCTCTTCTTGCAAGATAATTTCATAATCTGATTAGCAGTCAACTTTATTTTGTGTGTTTGTACATATTGTGCTACACCACCTTGCTTAGTTTTTTTTTTCTTATGTACAGTGCACGTCATGTATCCTTCCAAATGTTTTTATATTTTTCATCAATGTTTCTGTAAAATTGATAAGGACTGTTATTGTTAGATGTATACTCATCTATATAATTTGTTTTGATTCTGGAATTTTCAGTTATTAAACTTTTGTATTCTGTAAAAGTTTCTGTATGGAATTTTTTTTTTCAAATTTTATAGTTAGTGCCACTTTGCATATCGTTTTAATTGTATTATAGGTTATTGTTTTACAATTTCTGGTTGAGAAAGTTTCTTGCTAGTTCTGTCATTATCTCTGCTAGAAAGATGCCTGTTTGTGTTTTCATCAATGACTCTTCGTTGTTCCTAGCCTATTTTCTCAATCTGCTTGCCATATTTCACACTGCTGTGTTTCAGTTACTTCTGCCATCTCTTAGATTCCATGTCCAATTGTTCTTTTCTCCCTTTATGCTCCAAGATCTGCCATCTACCTTTGTGTCTTCCCTTTGTTACCCTCTCTGTACTCAATCTTGCTCTTTGTATATATCTTAAATGTTTTGTATATATATATATATCCCCTTTTTTTTTTGTTTATTACTGTTTTTCTTTGATAGTTAATGCCACATGGATGCAAGAATCTGCAACTGTTACCCCATTTACATTCTCTAGATTTATCAGAATGTTTGCAAATGGGACACATGACTCGGTCAGAACTTCTGAAGGAATACATTGTTTTTGCACAATATTGGTTGTTTTTCTGCATGTTACTAAATTTGCACTTTCTGCTGAGGTAGCGTTCAGTATGTCATTCTTATCGCTATTAGTTGTTCCTGCCTCTCCTTTGTCAAGGCCTTTCCCCATTTTGCATTCTTTTCCCTTTGCCTGTATTTCAACTTTAACTTTTGTTGATGTTAGTACTTTGTTTTGGGAGCTGAAATGAACCATAGGGTGGGTCCTAGTTACATTGAAGATTGTGTGGAAGGAAAGGTCACTTTATGTGAGGGGAAAGCTGAATAAATGTGATGATATAGTAGTCCCTATAGTTTTAGATGTGTATGAATCCTGTGCCCTAAATGCCAAGAGACAGAAAGGGGTGGATTTGTTAAAAGTGAAATGCCCTTGGACAAAGTATGGTGTGAGATTATATAAGTTTTTAAGGAATGATAGTGTAAGAGAGATTTGTGGTGGTTAGCATAGTATAATTGAGAAATTTGACCAAATTCTGCTGACATTGTATGGATGTTAGGAGAGGATGAGCAAAGAGAAACTAAGAGGATATAGATGCCCAAAGTTGAGGGAAGATGGGGAAGGGTGAGATCATGGAGAAGGAAGGGTGTAGTGAAAGAGGCTTTGAAGTACTGGGACAATCTAAACATTTAGGAAGGTGATACATGCATAGGTTGGAGTGAATTAGAATAGTATAGTGTAATATGTCAGCTATTTTTTATTTAAGCAAAGTTAGAAAAATTGCCGGTATAAGGAATTAATTTGCATTTAGCCAATTTTTTCCAAGAAACCCTGTGGGCCACATGAAACCAGTCTAGGGGCTACATGTGGTCCTCCAGGCCATGAGTATGGGACCCCTTATCTTGGTGATGAAGAGACACTTATTGTCAAATGTGTCATATAGTGAGAAATGAAAGATGAAGAACAGGTGAGAGGTGAAGAAGTAAGTGGCTTTAGTGGGTGTCATCATGTGTAGGGAGGAGAGTGGTGAGCATGGGATCCTAGCACCAGCTTCTCTATTACCCATGCACTCAGCCTTTGTGTGGGTACATGGAACAGATTTTTTGCAAATGTGCCTTTCTTGGATGTTGTCCTGGGGTTATCAAGGACTTTGGTGTAACATGATAGTAGAGTGTGAAAATATCAAAGAATGTTTTAAATTTAAAGTATCTCTCTTAGTAGTTATTCACTTATTGTGCATAGTGTAATATTGATACATATATTCATGTTATTCACCTCCAGTGCTGTTCCTGTGTAAGTAATAAGAGTAGAGTGGGGTACCAAGTTTAGGAAAATCAAACAAACTTGACTTCCATGTCCATCCTTTATATAAAATCTCTTGGTAAGGAAGGATTGCCCTAGATGTTTGTGCCACATACCCTCCTCCTGCTTGCTCAGTATCTCACTAGGCAAACATAAAGGTAGTTCTGTTACATTTTGTGTAGTTTTATTACTATTGCATGCCAAACAAGCAATTCTTGAGATTTTTTTTCACATATGAAGGTAGTTTACAAAAGTTGCTTACAGTATGTATAGTGGTTAAACTGACTGATTTTCAAGGTTTAGGTAACTCATAGCTCCAGAGTAGGGAAAAATCTTATTAACTGAGAGTGCCCCCAGTGTGCTTATTCCCTCAGGAGAATTCAAGGACTCTCTTAGTGAACCATCACCATTATAGAAGGATCCAGCATTGAACTTTGGGTGTTTGAATTTTCATGATTGTTTTACTGTTTTAATCATGTTTAGAAGTTTGGATAAAGCCTGATTAATAATCTTTTTGATGGTATTTGACCTTCCAGGGGTAGACGGTACCATGTGTTTTGCAATTTTTCCGATTTTACATTTTTCTCTAATCTTTCTTTTGACAGGAATGAAGCCATTAACACTGTTTCTTCATCTGAGAATAATTTACATGAGCTTTTGGCTGTGGTACTTGAAGAAGTCTTTAATCATATTTTAAGTACAGCATTGTTGGGTGTCTTTTTTCCAAGGAAGACTGTAGCTTCTTCATTATATCTTAGATGGAAACTGTTGAACGTTTTGGATTCTTGAATGTCAGAAATTTTATTTGAATTCACAGTGCTTAAGTATAAGAGTCCACTAAAGGTTGAAGATCTTCTTTTGTGGGTAAAATCAATCCATATCCAAAGTTTTGATAAAGTCATTAAAAATTTTCCTTTAAGAGACATTATTCATTTTGAGATTCTCAAAGATTTTCTTGGTCTTTCTGGAAATTACCTAGATGTTTGTGTGTTCTTTAAGGCATTATTGGCATGATTGATTTCTGGTTGTATTAGAAAGTGGGTTCTCTTCTCACCTGTCCAGTAAAAACTTAGCTCTAAATTAATCTTTTCTTAATGGAGACTAGCAAAAGAGATCTGTGCCACTTGAGGCATATCTTTTCAATGATACTCTTGATTGGATCAAATTGAATTTCCTTGTGTAGCTTTGAGTATGCCACCATCACAGGAGTATGGTTCAGAATGGGGATCAGTTTTCATTAAGGGTTGGTCTTTCCTCTAGTTTTTTTTAGGTTTTGTAGTCATTCCTCCTTCCTGTGGAAGTATTCTCAAATGCTCATAGGGCTGTCTTCATAGGTAAGATTTATGGGTTTTAAAGGATGATGAACCATTTCTCCACTATAGGCATAGTCATATAAGCATCCATTTATTATCCCTTCCTTTTTGAAAAACCAACTAGATTCTGGAAAGTAACCAGACTGAGGCATGGACACGAGTGTTCAGGCAATAAATGTTGGTGAGAGCTTGTTTCGTCAATATCTCCTCCGCACTGTGACGTCATGGACTTGGATGAGTTGTTATGTGGTTACTGAGTCATGTAAATATGAAGCTGCCTGTTTCATTTTGTTTATGGTGGTTGAAATAAAACAAGCTTTTCATTCTTTTATGCTTACATTTTTACAAAAGTTATTGTGTGCTGCTTTGTTGTATATTCAGCTCTATTACTTTATAAACAGGATCTGTTTTGTGTAATCAGCTCCTTTCTAATATTAGATGAAAAAAAATGAAAGTGCAGATTTGATACTTACATCTTGGAGAAGGTCATGTGACATTCTTATGAATATATTTTTACAAAAATAACAGGTGTTAAACATAAATGGACTTCCTGGTCCTTTATAGCTACTAATGAATGAAACATATGGTAAAGGTAATTATAGTATAATTATGTATTCATTTGCTGCCAGTCATATATGCAGTGGAGACATTCATGTACTTTGATTATGATTTCAATAGATAATGAACAATGGATATGTGAATTTAGTGTTGTTTTGGTAATTTTGTGCTAGATTTTTCATATTTTTACTGGAAATTTGATTACATCAACCTGTAACTATATTCAGATTGTATCTGAAATCTATCAACATCAAAAAATCACACATTTTCTGCTGCTTCATTTTGGAAAATATATACTGTAATCATTACATTTTGTAAGGTGTATCTTTTCTATAATGGACTAAACTGGAGGATATGAAGCAACTGGGAGGAACCATGCAAAAGGACTATGGGATGTGGGTGTGCAAAGGGGGCTGTGGTTTCGGTGCATTACACTTGACAGCTAAAGAATGGATGCGAATGAGAGGCCTTTCTTCATCTGTTAATGACTATCTCCCTTAGGAGGGCAATAGCAGACAATTATGGAACAAAAGAAAGAATAAGAAAAAATATATCTTTTTCAGGTACAAGTATTTGCTATTGTTTTTTGTGATACAGCAGTATGTATGTTTAAAAGTTATCATTGTTTAAAAGGAAATTAATATTTTTTTAATTGTTTAATAAATGACTGAAGAATCACACTCACAATTTGGAAGTACTGTGCTTAGTTTTGAGATATTGGTTTAGAAAGATTTTTTCAGTTTTTGTTAATGTATTGCACAAACTATCTATTGTTGATTACTAAACATAACATCAGTGAATACTAGCAACATAATCTAAATATTTGTATATAGGGCCTCTTAGTTACTGTCATTTGTAGGTACTGATAGCATAATCTTGATATTGTTTCCTTTTGTCACTTAGTTGTACTTACTGACTGGCAACATGTTTTCCTAGACTCTTGCCAGTTTCATTTCTGTAAGCAAAGGGTGCCATGAGGTACCGCCTTCATTCTTACCTGATATGTCATTTTAGAAGTTTCCATTGTTGTTGTCTGTAGATCTGGATAATGAAATCCTATGCTGTTTTCTCTAAGATGATCTTGAGAATCATACTCGAGGAAGAAGGTAGTATATTATCAGGAAGCAGTGAAGAAGGGACATTGTGTAAGGAATATGACCATTGCATCTGTTCCCTCTGGTTTTTTATTGTTTGTCTGGTCATTGTTGATTATTGGTGCTGGAGAGTAAGGAGCATAGACATCAAATGGGTTGATTGCAAATCACAGTCTGCAAGGTGTGCCACTCATATGCAAGAGCTGATGATTAAGCTAATGGTCATCTTAGACCCTGTGCTTTCACGGCTAACAGAAAGCTACAGCTTACTGATTTTTTCCATATACCAAAATTCAGTCTACAGCAATAGATAAGGCATGTAATGCATTATGAAGATAGAAAAACAGGCAACATGTACCAGCTATCAGAGTGCATTAGTAAGGAGAAATTAGAGAAATATACTTATTTTGAAAATTTGAGTACACTAATTTATCTGAGTGAAGTTTTCACCTTCTCATACCAAGGATATTTCTAGTATACTGATTTTTTTCCAATTTTTCATTGAATCTTAACCAACCCATCTTTTTCATTATATGATAGATTTACAACTGGTATAGTCATTCTAAACCTGTTATGTTTGAATTTTTCTAATAGTGCTCTTGAAATGACTCGCTGGCAATCTGGCACCTTCTCAAAACACTTACCCTTGAGTATTATTCCCAAGCCTTCCCCTACATAATTGTTTGTATCATCTTGTAGGCATAGCTTCACACCTTTTGTTCCATTGCCGTCAAAAGTCTCTTAACCTCATACTTGAAAGTATTTGTTTTTTCCCCAGTATAACAGGCAACACTATAAAAAAACCTTGTGAAATGTGGTTCTAAATTAAAGCTTGATTTGTATGGGAAGGCTTCCTCAGTTTGATGGAAAATTATTACAAAGTGAATGAAAGAAAATTTGATTGAGTCTGCTTTTAGTTTTATTGGATGTTAGTTTCCTGCAGTACTGCATAAGTATATACATAAAGATTTCAAAGAAAGTAATTTATGACTTCTTTTCTGTTGACAGAATCTTATATATCGTATCCAGTAACATGCAGATCATCCATCATGTTAACAGATTTGGTGTCTTATTCATACTATCCACATCTAGACTGTAAAACACTTCATTTCCTTGTTTTCTGAACTCCTTACAATATATCCTCTTGTAAAAGACAGGTCTGTCATCACCTGAAGGGTTGGCGCTTACTGGTTAGTGCTTACCTTGATGTGGTTACTTGTGCTTGCGAACAGTGCTATAAAAACTAATTTTCTGATATTGAAACATGCCAGTGTTCTTGTTTTAAGTTGATCTGTTTCTCACTTGGATACAGTGCAGAAGAAAGTGTTTATAATCTTCACATTTTATTGGCATCTGTATGTTTCAGTTTCCTTTAGTTTACATAACATGCTGAACAAGCATTTTATGTCATTTTAAAGGTAAAGTTATTATTTCACTGCCATGTCTTTGTGGATTTGAGCAGATATTGATATTTTTACATCTTTTTTGATTTTTCATATTTTTTGTAAGCTTTTGTGGCCTCTGCATGTTGGTATATTTCATTGTATCTTCCCAGCTGTACCTGTTTTATTCAGTCGATAACATTGTCATATTCTGTAATCATGTCATTCCTTAACATGTACAAATCATATTTGTAGTTTATGTATGAAATACATTCCTTGCATAGTAAGTTAACATTTCTTGAGTCCCACATCACTATTAGATCAAAACAAAAGAAACATCAGCAAGAAGATGAGACAGGAAGGAAGTATGTTCCTTAGGGAATTTAGTTGTTAGTAAATGTACTTAAAGTATGACATGTAATAAAACATTTCACGAAGGTTAATAAAACATTTCATGAAGGTTTATAAAACATTTCACGAAAGTAAGATGACTGTGAGCGGATGTGGCCTTTCTTCGTCTATTCCTGGCTAATGTGGGAAACACCAATTAAGAATAAAAAAATGATGGCTTAGGGATAGAAGTGCCAAAAAGTATGCAAATGTAGTAAGCTATTTTATAAATGCAAAATGATTCAGAGATGGAAGTGCTAAAAGCTTGCACAAGAATTGGGATAATACCACTAGAGAAATCATCCCAACACAACCTTTTTTTTTTTTTTTTTTTTTTTTTTGTTGTCAAGTGAGAATTGATTGCATTTACATTTTCCAAACTTACTGTGGTTTGACATACAGCTAAACGTTATTTTTGTCTACAGGTTTCCAAGTGACTGATCTCAAAGGTGTCTTCATCACTGACTTTGCCATCTTATGGTACTGTCACTGGGGTGAGGATGTTCAGTTAATTTAACTTGGTATGCAGCCAGTTTTCTTTGTTGAAAGTCATATAGGTTTTTTATCTATATGGCTGTAACATCCTGTTCTTGTTTCTGTACTTTTTGCCACTTTGATTCCAACATCATCCTATATTTATGATTTTTTTTTTTTTATTTCTTGCTTATATAAATTTTGGCAATTTTACCCCTACATTGTGTAACACATGATTTTTTTTTTTTAACATGTCTGCTTATATTTTAGCTTCTCCAGGCCTACGTCATCTTACATTTATGAAGTGTTTTTTATTCCTTGCTTATATACATCTTGGCAATTTCACCCCAACATTGAGTAACATTTATGAATTTTATTACATGTTTGCTTATATTTTAGCATTTCCAGGCCTGTATTATCTTACATTTATGAAATGTTTTTATTACTTGTTTCTGTTGTTTTTATTGAGGTACATAATAAAATCATCACTGGAGGAAAGAAAGGAAAATTGAATAACGAAAGTAGAGATGAAGGCCACAGCCTTGCCTTCTTCCCAGTCTCATGCTGCTGTTGCTGCACCTATCCCCCACTTAATGGAGTATAGTTTTGTGTTTGAAAGTTGATTGTTATTACTATCTTTGGGGTTGGGGAAAGAAACTACCCTTGTGTTTCGGACATGTCATAGAAGTTAAATAAGGGGTGGGAGTGGGCAGTTGGAAATCCTCCCGTTCTACATTGATACTTTGCAAAAGTCCAAGGAGATGGGGCAAATTTTTCCTTGAATGATCAACCATCTGTCACTAGTGCTGCTTTCCTAAGTAGAGAAATGGAGATCAAGTAGAAAATGAGATTTTTTTTCCACTCTTGATTGCCTTTTATTAGTGAGGTAGCATCAAAAATTGGTTACTGATCCTTAGTGGGGAAATAATCATCAGTCTTCTCCTGTTTTTACTTGTAGAAAGTGTTTATTATTATTAGTATTATTATTATTATTATTATTTCTTTTTTGTTTCATACTATTTGCCATTTCCCGCATTAGCGAGGTATCGTTAAGAACAGAGGACTGAGCCATCGAGGGAATATCCTCACCTTGCCCCCTTCTCTGTTCCTTCTTTTGGAAAATTAAAAAAACGAGAGGGGAGGATTTCCAGTCCCCACTCCCTCCCTTTTAGTCGCCTTCTACGACATGCAGGGAATACGTGGGAAGTATTCTTTCTCCCTTTCTGTATGATTAGATTCTGCAGTGGGGTGTGTCAGGATCAGTTCTTTTTATGGCTCTCTTCATTCTCTTTATGTTTGGCCTCCCTTCACCTC
>JAUTXX010006856.1:1884-19207 GCA_032273605.1 Panulirus laevicauda
ATAGTGTGTCTAATTGATTACATACCTCAAGAGCTTCTGCATGTTTCTTGTTCTCCAGCAACCATTCGATGCGATCATCAGCACTCCTTGGTTTGGCAACAACTACATCTTGGGGGCACACAATGTAGAACTGACGCTCCCCAACTAAGCACTCTGTAAACATCATTAACATGATTCATAATAGCTTCAATTGCTCACTTTAAGTAAGAAGATATGAACACCCTGAGTGTTGTGTGGAAATTCATTATCCATCAAAGGTAATAAAATAAATCATAATACGGGCTTTAGCTGTATTCTAACCAATCTTCATTACCACATGAAAAAAAAATCAGATTGCATATGACAACAGTGCAACATAAATCTAATCTTTTATCGTTAACTTAAAGGTTTCCAAAACAGAAAAAATCAGTTGAGAAAACAGAGTTAGTGAATATACAAAGCAATGAAATTTTCCTTATCCCTAGGGATAGGGGAATAAGAATACTACCTGCATACCTCCTACATGTCTTATGAGATGATAAACATAGGGTCAAACTGGAGCACTAGAAATATCTAAAAAGAGATTTACCTCAAAAAGCAGTACATAGTAAACCATTTCACCTTAACTCAATTTTTCAAGGTCTCCTAAACCCTAAGCAGTGCTAGCACCTCCAATGACCCTGCTAGCACTCACATTCACTCCCTGACTCCAGCTTGTTGCAGAAGTACTTTAACCAGCCCACTGTCATTCAGTGATCTTAGAAACCCACCTAAATTGATGCAGATGCTACCTTCTGGTGACCCTCATAACTCTAAAGAACCTTTTTACTCTACAATCATCCTACATCAATTGCTTTGCATGCTGAGAATAACGGAATGAACTGATGAGTTTTACCATCTATATACTATCTCAGCAGTTTTATATACCTTAGATACATTTCTACCATCTTCTTTTTCTTCAAAACATCCAAAACTTGGAACAATGAGTCTGGGGAATGAGTCCTGGAATAAATTCCATTCAATAATGGACATATCCCTGATTTTTTAATAATTTACCTTAAAACAACCCTATCTACATCAAGGGAGGTCTATGGAAGAAATGTGATGTGTGGCAATACCAGAATGTTTACAAGTGACTCTACACTAACAACCCATGGAAGCCAATGATGCATTTGATATGAAGAGCCAAATAAAAATACTGAGGCTGTAAGCTGCATATTATATATACTGGAATTGATCCTCCTCTTGTAGAAATCAAGGCTACTTAAATTATGAATTCACAATGATAAGTTATTGTTCAAACCATGGCCACCCCCCTTGAGGGAGTGCCTGAAGGGAACAAGCATCAGAGATATAGATAGAAAGACAGATCGAGAGATATGGCCTACATCTAGACACTGGGATAAAAACAGATGCATCATAGATACTGTCGGATCAAGCTATATGCAGCAAACAAAAGATATCATATCAAAAAACAGTTACATACCTAGGTGGTAGTTTGCTGGTTTATATTCTTGATAGCATCTTATACCAAGCACATCCTTAGAAATCTCTTCAAAGGTTTTCTGCAGGGGCTCAAGAACACGCATCTGTGGTCTACGAGAGTCTACCCCTAAGCTGGCCAGCGAAAGATCTGTTTGTTTATTGTAAGCCAAGACCACTACATGCTCATCCAGTGGCCCCACACCACACACATAGAAGTCAGTTGTGAACATGTAAACTGATGAGAAGAAAAGATATTGGAAATTCATTAAAAAGGTAAAATCTAATTAAGTAAAAAAAAAGAAAAAAAGGCTTAAGAATAGGGTAGGATCTCCATAATCTATTGAGAAATAACCATTAAAATCATAGAACGATATGTTAAAATATGTACAAAAACTGAATAAGTAATAAATTCAATGATTAACCATTAATGAGAGAATTGTCAAGAAAATGGCAAGGAAAGCATATGCCGTAAACAGCTGAATCATTAAAAAATTATCAGTTTCATGCTTCAAGTGCACTTTATCTTTCTCATAATATTCATGCTGAGAGAAACCCTTATTTGGTAGCTATCTGGGTTAAGTTTGGAGATATGGAAGGTGAGTCATAGGATAGAGCAGTGCAGGGTAGAAGAGTCATTTGGCCCCTTAACAGAATAATGAAGGATAGAGGTGTACATATGGATGTGAAGGATTAAGGGACAGCATAGTCCTCCCAACCCTGACTATGCAGCCATAATATGGACATGGGATGAGTCACAGATGTCAAGAATCCAAGCTGTGGAAATGAGTTACGTGAGAGGAGCATGTGGTATGACTAGTTGAAATGAAGAAAATAATGAGGGGGGGTGTATGAGAGATTTAGTATGCCAGTGAATGCAGAGGGAATTAATTATGGAGTGCAATAGTTGGTGAAATATAATTTCTTGGTTTAGGCATGTGGAAAAATTGCAAAATGGGTAGTTTATAAGGAGAGTGTAGGATAGTATAATTAAAGGGGTTGGCATGAGAGGAAGACCACCTGTGACATGGGAAAGAGAGTTGAGGAGTCCAAGAGGGAGAAAAATGGGGGAGGAATGTGTGGAATGATGTATGTAAGAGAAGCATGTAAGGAAATGGATATGGATAAATGGAGACTCTTTTGCTGTAGTCATCTCCTTGATGGGAGTTCGTGGAGGGAATGGGCATTAGAGATATAGACAGAACAATAGAGACCTACACAAACTTACATATAAGTTTACTGCTTCTGAAATATTAGATCAGTGCTTGTAATGCGGGAGAGATGAATGGTGTCCAAAATGCATAAAAGAAAGTGTAACTTATAAATGCCTGATGAGTGTGGCTTCAAATGGGTGCATGCCTGGTGGAGTGGAATTTAAAGGTGGATCGAGAGTGAATAAGTTTTGTTGCTAATGTGTGTACTGGGGAAGGGCATGATTTGCCAGTTTTGAATACTGAAGTGTGAGGCAGGGGTAAACATTTTATTTCTATTTGGGTATTGGCAGCTGGCTATGAAGTAGTTCATGTGGGAAGGTTCTAATGGTATTGCAAAGAACTGGGTGATTAAACTGAAAGAAATTTTGTTTTGTTGTGTAGGTGAAGAATATGTGTGGTTGCTTAGCAAACACTGATTGTTCTGATTTGTGTGGTTCGTATCTATGTTATGTTTGTTTTTAAAATGGTGGATGAGTAAGCAGGTGAGGTGTTGTTTAAGGTGGGGTGGATGAACAGATTGAAGAGGATACTGAGACATTCTTTTTCTTGTCCAAAGTTGGTGCCAGTATATGTTTTGAGGGCATTTTGATTGTTTATGGCTATTGAGTTGATGATGTTAGCAGTATGGAGAGTGAATGTCATTGGAGTGTCATATACATTACTCAGTATTATCCAAACTTTGTTTAATGGGAGTGTTTGATCATTCAAGGTTGGGGAAGGTGCAGGTTGGATTTATATGTGACAGGATAAGAGGGTGATGTTGGACCAGCTAGATGTATCCAAGGTCCTAAATCACCTTGATGAAGATATGCACTGTTGTATGCAGGTCCTAATGCTTACCAGTCACTTTCATCTGTAAGTACATACGTAAATCCAGTATCCCATGTCCCTCTATCCAGCAGAAGAGCTCAGGAAAAAAAATTTCTTTATGCATCTGCCTTTGTACACTTTGCACATTACATTACAGGCTAACAAACATCACACACACCCATACACAGCATCATCCTTATCTTTGTCTCACACTTGCTCTCATACTTCTCCTCACTTTCTTTTCACTCAATGAGTGTTAGTGGATGTGGCCTTTCTTTGTCTGTTTCATGGCACTCCCTTGCTGACACGGGGAGTGGTGATGCTATTTCCTTTGGGGCAGGGTGGCATTGGAAATGGATGAAGGCTCGCAAGTATGAATATGTACATGTGTATATATGTATATGCATAAGTGTGCATGTGAGTGGATGAGTCTTTCTTTGTCAGTTTCCTGGCACTATCTCACTGACACAGGAAAAGGTTTTACATTATAATAATGATGATGATAATAATAATAATAATAATAATAATAATAATAATAATAATATATGTGTCAGAGGTGGAGGGAACAAGGAGAAGCATGAGACCAAATTGGAAGTGGAAAGATGGAGAGAAAAAAATTTTGAGCGAACAGGGCCTGAATATAATTATAGGAGGGTGAGAGGTGTGCAAGGAATAGAGTGAATTGGAACGATGTGGTATACCAGGGTTGACATGCTGTCAATGGACTGGAAAGGTCTGTGGGGCCTGGATACGGATAGGGAGCTGTGGTTTCAGTTCATTACACCTGACAGCTAGAGACTGAGTGTGAACGAATGTGGCCTTTTCCATCTGTTTTCCTGGCACTACCTCACTGAAGCAGAGGATAGTGATGCTGTTTTCCTGTGGGGCAGAGCAGCGACAGGAATGGAAGAAGGCAAGCAAGTATGAATATGTACATGTGTAAGTATGTATATGTCTGCTTATGTGTATGTATATGTATGTACATGTATTCATATGTGTGTATGTGGGCATTTATGTGTACATGTGTATATGAGATGGGCCATTCTTCGTCTGTTTCCTGGGACTATCTCGCTGACGCGGGAAACAGCAATTGTGAATAATAATGAAATAATAGTAATAATATATTTGATGTACATTATACACATGACAGCTAGAAACTGAATGTGATCGAATGTGGCCTTTTTTGTATGCTTTCCTGGCACTACCTTGCTGAAGCGGGGGAGTAGCGACCCTATTTCCTGTGTGGTGGGGTAGTGTCAGGGATGGATTAAGACAAGCAAGTATGAATATGTACATGTGTATATACGTTTATGTTTATGTATGTGTATGTACATGTATGTATATGTTGATATGTATATCTATGTATATGTGCATGTATGGGAGTTTATGTATATATATATGTATATGAGTGGATGGGCCATTTCTTCGTCTGTTTCCTAGCGCTACCTCACTGATGCAGGAAACAAGGATTAAGTATAATAATAACAACATAACATCATAAATGACATAACTTACTAATCTCAAGGTAATGTGATGGCAGATCCACCGGGCCGCAGGGTAAGTGGGAAGGGTTGGTTGCTCGCTCCCTGACCCGACACACTTTCACTGAATCTCCCCAGCCCACTATAAGAGTGCGGTCATCTGGCCAACACAGGTGTGGAGGATACTGATCAGATGGCAAGCTAAACAAAGAGAAAATCAATTAACTCTTAATCATAAAATTTCACCCTAAATTTTTCTATATGTTCTACCTACTAAACAACATAGTGAATCTTATACTACTTCCTAAACACACCAGTCTTTGTAAATCTGTTCATCGATCCACTGTGACACATGTCAAGAATTCAGGTGGTGGAAAGTAGTTATCTGAAAGGAGCATGTGGTATATCTAGATGGAATGAAAGTAATAAAAGGAGCATATGATAGATTTGTTATGACAGGGAATGCAAAGAGAATGACTTACAAATTGGTAGAGTGGGTGAAATGTAATACTTTGAGGAGCACTGGGCATGTGGAAAGAATGCAAGACTGGGAGTTTATAAGGACACATGTAAGGACAGGGATAAGTGGAGACTCTTTTGGCGTGGCCACCCCTTGATGGGAGTTCCTGGAGGGAACAGGCATTATAGATATAGATAGATAGATAGTGCCATATCAAACTTTAGTCCTTTGTCTGATTATTCAGGACCAGTAAGGCCACTGTTTTGGCACTTATTTGCAGAAATGTTAATCTAAATATAAAATGCAAGCATTATCAGTTCTAAACACTCAATTTAAAATCATTAACCAATTCCTGTTAACACAAATATCAAATTCATGTAGACAACTGCAAACCCATTCAAACCCTAAGACTGAGGACCTATGGGCAATCACATCCTAATGCAGTTAACAATTAAGTTCAAGACAATAGCTTACAAAATTCCTAATTTCTGAATATATAACAGACTCCTTTTTCAATTTCAGGAAAAGGGACCATCAAAAGGATTCATTTAATTTTCTGGTATCTCATGTTCCACAAATACTTCATTAAGCAACCAAGAGCATTAAAGATTACCCAGTTTACTACCATCTGTGATGAAAATTAAGGTAATAAAAAAACAAATAATAACAATGAAAGTCACAGAATACTTTACATTTTGACTAAGTCTGGAAAGAGGAAAATTTCAACAAAAACCTGTCATAAAAAGAAATTATCACAATGTAAGGGTATACATATTTCTTTCGACATCTTATACTACCAGGATGATATGCTCAACAAGAGATAGTCAGACACTCATGAAAAATTATGGCAAACTTAGGAAAGAGTCTTCTATCTGAATGAATACGTCATTTCATCCTCTATAATATTGTGGTGTACATGTCAGTCTTTCAGCTGAACACATCATTAACAATGGCTCTGTGGACATGATATCCAAATAAAGTATACTAGTAATCCTCATAAAACTACGGTAATCCTAATCTTCAAAATAATTCCGATAGTCCTGGGCTTACACAACCCCCTGCCGAATGGGTGTGTCTTAGAAAGTCCTGAATAAATATGATTAAATAAATTTGATTCTCTTAAACCTTCATTCATCCCTAGCAACAAATAATGTAACTATACTACACCTGGTTGTATAATGCCTTGTGAAAGTCAACGTCCCCTTTGTGGATGTTGTCTGTGAGGATGTCACGGTGAAATTGCTGTGCTAACTTAGCAATTTCTGCTAGTGTTGCCAGTTGCTCCTGAATAAACTTGGTACGCAGAAGCCGCTGAGTCATATACCGCCGAATACAGGCTTGTAAGCGTGTAATGCCCCTCATAAAGACCACATTCTGACCCTGAAATGATATGCAAAGTAAACTGACTATGCCTTAATATCATTAACATCTCTATGTTCATATTTCTGCCATTTTGTTTCTTAATCTTAACTATTTCCTGCAGCTTTTATGGACCATCAGTCAGATATGATTATCATAAATTAAGGTCCTTATAAATTGATCGCCTATTATTTTCATTCCTGCCAACAAATTTACAGTGAATTAATTGTTTAAAGCTACTGGTACTGAAAATGTGGATGCCTGTGGAACAACATCTGACTGTATGAAATGGAACGATTTTGTGTGTGAGGGTAAGGGTGTGAATGGAGAGGCTAATTCTAATTGAATCAATTTTGGAAATGGAAGGGATATTGTAAGGTATCACTGGAAATTCAATAAGAATGTGTATGAAAAATTAGTTACTAGTGAATGCTAAGAGGAGCAATAATTGAGATTAAGAGATCTCGTTGGATATCAAGATTATGGCAAAAGTTCAAAATGTCAAACATCCAGTGAGTGTTCCAGGAGAAAAAATATGGTTGCGAGGCGTGGGCTATAGATAGGGTTGTGCGGAGGAGGGTGGATGTGTTAGAAATAAAATATTTGAGGACAGTATGTGGTGTGAGGTGGTTTGATCGAGTAAGTAATAAAAGAGTGAAAGAGATGTGTGGTTATAAAGAGTGTTGTTGAGAGACCAGAAGAGGGTTTATTGAAATAGTTTGGTCATATGGAAAGAATGAGTGAGGAAATATTGACAAAGAGGATATATGTATCAGAGGTGAAGGGAAAGAGGAGAAGTGGGAGACCATACTGGAGGTGGAAGGATGGAGTGAAAAAGATTTTGAACGATAGGGGCTTGAAAATACAGGAGAATGAAAGGCGTGTAAGGAATAGAATAAATTGGAATGATGTGTTATACTGGAGTCAACGTGCTGTCAATGGATTGAACCAGGGCAGGTGAAGCATCTGGGGTAAACCATGGAAAGTTTTGTGGGGCCTGGATGTGGAAAGGGTGCTGTGGTTTTGGTGCATGACAGCTAGAGACTGAATGTGAATGAATGTGGCCTTTCTTGTCTTTTCCTAGCGCTACCTCACACACGCACGGGGGGAGGGGGGTGCCATTTCATGGGTGTCAGGGTGGCGACGGGAATGGATGAAGGCAGCAAGTGTAAATAAGTACATGTGCATATATGTATGTCTGTGTATATATATGTATGTATAAGTTGAAATGTATAAGTATGTATATGTGCATGTGTGGGCGTTTATTTATGTACATGTGTATGTGGATGGGTTGGGCCATTCTTTCCTCTGTTTCCTTGCACTACCTTGCTAACACGGGGGACAGCGACAAAGCATAATAAATAAATAAATGAATGATTGCTCTGGTCTCCCAGCTGATCAGAAGTTTATCTGGCATGGATTTATGTGCAAACAAACATGTTCCAGTGCATGAATGTAGTCTGGTACATATTCTTTATGATGAGAAGTGAGTAAATGACAGTACTGTGGGTATAATTAGAATATAGCACTGAAAAATAAGGGAAATCTACACTGCTTGGGTAAGTCATCTAAAACTTTTCATACAATTTCTTGCTTTCTAAAAACTTCACCTACTTATACACTATTTAACTCTTCAGTTACTCTGATCTTTTCAGCCCTCCTCACTACCAAGTTATCAGTTATTGCAATATATGTAAAATGCCACATGCACAGGTTCTATCATTTTCTCAATAAAACAGCCTGCAATTGAAAACCAAAATCGCTTTACCTGAAGTCATTAGTTACCTATCTTTCCAGAACAGATATTCGATAAACACATAATTTTCACTTAATGTTAAGAAATTGGAAAGACCACAGTCAATGTAAACATCACCTAAACAGTATATGTAGTACCCTTGGATAAGGATTAAAGCTTTGAATATCATTTCACCAGTATAAGTAAATGTAAAACATATGCATCGCTTATAAACAGGTAATTACTTACAAAAACAGTCAATTCAACTCTATCAGCGTCGCCAATCCTGATTTTGGTATTGACTATAACAAGATCTGAAAGAATGACAGTTCAATTGCTCTATAGTAGACTTCAGTAACACATATGTAGCTATGGAGTGCCATGGTGTGCAAATTGTTATACAAAAATAAGAACTACTGCCGAGTGTGTGTCAGCAAATGATGATACCATCTTACTAAAATCATAGTCCAATTTCAGTCCCTATGCAAACCTTCCATTCCTACTAGATTGCACAGAACTGGTCCATTATCAAAATAAAATTAAGAAAAGAAACAGATGGCAAAATTGTGCATTTCATGATGCAAAACACTATCGGAGAACATTCAATCTCCCAGTTTAAAGGTATTAAGACCTAAACTAAAAAGTAAATTGTTTAAAGAATAAATATTTCAACAATTCTAGTTGTCTGTATACTAATACCAATATACTCTAACACAAAATAAACATTTATAATATATGAATGAAATGCAGAAATAGAATCACTAGAATGAAAAAATCAATATTGCTCAGGTAAGAAACTGACATGTATGAATATGACCATGGAATTTGCATGTACATTAGAAATAGTATCTTTATAGACATGCAAATAATCAAATATATGGACTTAAAATTTTCACTGGTTGCTTACAGTGAATATATATGAATCAAGGTTGCAGACAGAGACTGGTAAACTTCATCTGTATTAATGGGAGACTATAAGAATCAGAGAATATTTTTGAATTCTTTTAATAGCGATAATTCACTTATATATTGTAAGTGATCTTAATATGACATATATAGATGGGTAATGCTTGAGCAGTAGTGAAGGGCCAGTTGCTAAATCACCAAAATTTAATTCAGTGTTAATGATTCAGAATCCTTAACACAAATATACAGGTTATCTCTGTTTTTGAAATTACTAGCACTTTACATCATGTACACATCACCAACACAGTATATGTAGTACCCCTGGATAAGATTTAAAGCTTTAAAATAATGTCATTTCACCAGTGCAAGTAAACGTAAAGCACATGCATCACTAATAAACAGGTTATTACTTACCAAAACACTCAATTCACCTCTATTGGCAGTGCCCATCCTGATTTTGGTATTGACTACAACAGCTGAGTTGAGTGGGTCTGAACTGACAAGTGACAGGCTGACAGCCAGCAGAGGAGGGGAGGAATGGGTAGGGAACTGGGGGATCACGGGTGCTCCTGGATTGGGAACTTGGATTTTGGCAAATGTGTCCAACTATGGCCCAACTGCAAACCTTCTCCTTTTTACTGACAAATTAAAGAAAGAACAACAATCCTATTGCTCTATAGTAGACTTCAGAAACAACTATATAGCTATGGAGTGCCATGGTGTTCATATTGTTACACAAAAATATGAACAACTGCTGAGTATGTGTCTGCAAATGATGATACCCTCTTAATAAAATTAGAGTCCAATTTCAGTCCATATGTAATCCTTCCATTCCTACTAGATGGTGCTGATTTGGTCCATCATTAAAACGAAATTGTGAAAAGAAACTGCTGGCAAAATTGTACATTTTGTGACACAGACCCCTAAGAGAACATTTAATCTCCCAGTTTAAAGGTATTAAGATCTGAACTAAAAACTGTAAACTGTTTAAAGAATACTATTTTGACCATTTCTAAATGTATATATAATAATATCAAACTAAACATTTATGTTAAATGAGTGTAACCCAGATATAGAATCAATAGAATGAAAAAAATCAACATTACTCATGTAATGACCTGATATGTATGAATATGACAGTGGAATTTGCATGTACGTGAAAAATCATATTTTAATAAATGGGCATACTCATTATGTTAATTGCTTGCTCACAGTGAATGTATATGAATATAGGTCGCAGACGGAGACTGGTCAATCTTCAGTTATACTAATGGAAGACCGTAAGAATCAGAGAAAATTATATCAATTTCTTTAGAGATTTGTCCCACAAAATTAGTATACTATGCTTAATCGCTGTTTCTTGCATCAGTGAGGTAGCACCAGGAAACAGACGAAGAATGGCCCATCCACTCATATACACATATATAAACATGAACGCCTATACACACACATATACATACATATACACATCAACATATACATACATATGTACATACTTGCTTGCCTTCATCCATTCCTGTCACTACCCCACCACACATAAAATAGCATTGCTACCCCCTGCTTCAGCAAGGTAGTGCAAGGAAAACAGACAAAAAAGGCCACATTCATTCACACTCAGTCTCCAGGTGTCATGTGTAATGCACATCCAAGCCCCACAAACCTTTCCATGGTTTACCCCAGTTGCTTCACATGCCTTAGTTCAGTCCAATGACAGCATGTCAACCCCGGTATAACACATCGTTCCAATTCACTCTATTCCTTGCAAGCCTCTCACCCTTCTGTATGCTTAGGCCTCAATTGCTCAAAATCTTTTTCCACTCCATCTTCCATCCCCAACTGGGTTCCCCCCTGCTCTCGTTGCTCCCTTCATCACTACTACACATCCTCCCTGTATCATCCTTTCCCCACTCATCCCCTCCACAAATCCAAACCACCTCAACACACCCTCTTCCACTCTCTCAAGCACACTCATTTTGTTTCCACACATCTCTCTTACCCTTTCATCACCCACTCAATCAAACCACCTAATACCACACACTGTCCTCAAACATTTCATTTCTAACACATCCATCTTCCTCTGCACAACCCCTCGCTACCATATAACATAGCGGGAACTATCTTTCCTCCAAACTTATATAATGTTAGTGATCTAAATATGATGTATATAGATGGAGCCTGCTTAAGCAGTAGTGAAGGGCCAGTTGCTAAATCACCATAATTCAATTCATTGTTAATGATTCAGAATTATTAACACTGAGTTAATTACATAGGTTATCTTTGTTTTTAAACTTACTAGTATTTTACCCTCTCCCCTGTTTTCCCTCTCCCTGAAAATCCTAGCATGAGCAATTTACATAATATTGAGAGATTGGTTATAAAAGTGAAAAGAAAGATCCACTTTTAAGAGTGAAAAGAAAGATTTGGTTTTAAAAGTGTAAAAGGAAAATCTTAATAAAATCACAATTCCAAAAGACTAGAACAAACCTCATAATCCTAGAAAACACAAACTCATCTTGTAAAGTATTACCTAATATTTTTATGTATTATTTTAAAACTATGATTGCTTTGGTCTCCCAGCGTCATCCATCCTGATGTTAGTATTGACAAAAATGGCTGTCTGAGCTGACAGCTAGTAGAGGAGGGGAGGAATGGGAAGGGGACAGGGAGATCACGGATGCACCTGGATCGGGAACTTGGATTTCAGCAAACATGTCTGACTACAACCCAACCGCAAACCTTCTTTTCACCAACAAATCAAAGATAGAATGACAATCCTATTGCTCTATAGTAGAGTTCAGTAACAACTATAAAGCTATGGAGTGCCATGGTGTTCAAATTGTTAAATAAAAAGAAAAAATGCTGAGTGCATGTCGGCAAATGATGATACCATCTTACTGAAATCAGAGTACAATTTCAGTCCCTATGTAATCCTTCCACTCCTACTTGATGGTGTGGATTTGGTCCATTATTAGAAAGAAATCTGGAAAAGAAACAGCCGGCAAAATGGAACACTGCACAAAGCAGAACACTAAAAGAGAACATCTAATCTCCCAGCTTAAAGGTATTAAGACCCATGCCAAAAACTGTAAACTGTTTAAAGAATAAAAATGTTAACACTTTTAATTGTCTGTATACTAATATCAATACTCTAACACAAACTAAACTGACATGTGCAAATATGACCGCGGAATTCGCATGTACATTAGAACTCCTAATAAACATGCAAATAATCAAATCTATCAATTCAAATTGTTAATTGCTTGCTTACAGTGAATGTATATGAATCGAGGTCACAGCCGGAGACTGGTCAAACTTCTGCTGTACTAATGGAAGACAATAAGAATCAGAGAAAATTATTAATCTTTAGAGATTTGTTCCATAAAATTGGAAATAGTGATAATCCACACATATATAGTTGATCATAATGTGATGTATATAGACGGGGATTGTTAAAGCAGTAGTGAAGGGACAGTTGCGAAATCACCAAAATTCATTTCAGTGTTAATGATTCTGAATCATTGACACTGAACTACATACACAGGTTATCTTTGCTTTGAAACTTGCTAGTATTCTAAATCACATTTATAATCTATTTCCTGCAATCCCCATTCACTCTCCCTCAAATAATAGCTCTAGCAACTTTCATTACATTGAGAGATTGGTTTTAAGAGTGAAAAAGGAAAATCTCACAATGAAAAAACTCTTCCCACTGGCAGTAACGATTCAATAAGAGTAGAACAAACCTTATAATCACAGAAAACATAAACTCATCTTGTAAAGTATTATCTATTATTATTACGTATGATTTTAAAACTATGATTGCTCTGGTCTCGCAGCTGATCAAAAGTTCATCTGGTGTGGGTTTATGTGAAAACAAACACGTTCCAGTGCATGAATGTGGTCTAGTACATATCATTCATGTTGCAAAATGAGTAAACAACAATACTGTTGGTATAATTCGACTACAGCACTGAAAAATCGGATAAATCTCAGCTGGCTGAGTTGGTCATCTAAAATTTTCATACATTTTGATGGTTTCTAAAAACTTCACCTACTTATACATTATTCAACTCTTCAGTTACTCTGATCTTCATAGCCCTTCTCACTAGTGTCATCAATTATTGTAATATATGAAAACATGGAAAGTGCCACATGCACAGGTTCTATAACATTCTCAATAAAATAGCTTGTAACTGCAAACCAAAATTGCCTTACCTGAACTCATTAATCACTTATCTTTCCTGAGCAGATATTCGATAAACACATAATTTTCACTTAACAATAAGAAACTGGAAAGACCACAGTCAATGTAAACCTCACGTAAACAGTATATGTAGTACCCGTGGATGAGGATTAAAGCTTTGAATAATATCATTTCACCAGCATAAGTCAATGTAAAACATATGCATCACTTGTAAACAGGTTATTACTTACCAAAACAGTCAATTCACCTCTGTCCGCGTCGCCCATCCTGATTTTAGTATCGACTACCACAACAGCTGATCTGAGTGGGTCTGGGCTGGCAAGTGACAGCCACTGGTGCAGGGGTGGGGGAGTCGGCCTCCGGGGGGGGGATGGGGGATCACGGGTGCTCCTGGATCGGGAACTTGAATTACGGCGAACGTGTCTGACTACGACCCAAACGCAAACCTTCTTTTCACCGAAAAATTAAATAAAGAATGACAATCCTACTGCTCTATAGTATAGTTCAGTAACATTTATATAGCTATGCAGTGCTATGGTGTGCAAATTATTATGTAAGAATAACAGCAACTGCTGAGCGTGTCAGCAAATGATGATACTATCTTCCTAAAATCAGAGTCCAAATTCAGTCCCTATGTAATCCTTCCATTCCTACTAGATGGTGCGGATTTGGTCCATTATTAAAATAAAATTTGAAAAGAAACAGCAGGCTAAATTGTACATTTCATGACGCACAACACTATAAGAGAACATTTAATCTCACAGTTTAATTCTAACTAACACGAACTGACATATACGAATATGACCGTGGAATTTCCGTGTACACTAGAAATCATATTTATATAAACACGCACATAATCAAATACAGATTCAAAATGTTAACTGCTTCCTTATAATGAGTGCTTATGAACCGAGGTCAGTACTAATGGAAGACCTTAAAAATCAGAGAATATCTTTCTATTTTTCTAGTTGTGTTCCACGAAACTAGTAAAAGTAATCATGCACCTATACATTACTGGTGATCTTAAGCAGTAGTGAAGGGCCAGTTGGTAAATAATCAACATTGAATTCACTGATAATGATTCGGAATAATTATCACTGATTTAAATATACAGGTTATCTTTGTTTTAAAAATCACTAATATTTTACATCAAGTATTTTCCCTCTCCCTCAAAATCCTAGCTCTAGCAATTTACATAAAATCGAAAGATTGGTTTTAAGAGTGAAAAGGGAAAATCTCAATGAAGCAACTCTTTACAGTGACAATAACGATTCAGTGAGAGTAGAACAAAACTTATGATCATAGAAAACACAAACTCATCTTGTAAAGTATTATCTATTATTTTTACTTATGATTTTAAGACTATGATTGTTCTAGTCTCCCAGCTGATAGAAAGTTTATCTGGTGTGGGTTCATGTGCAAATAAACACGTTCCAGTGTATGAATGTGGTCTAGTAAATATCCTTCATATTGCGAAACGAGAAAATGACAATATATTTGAACTGTAGCACTGGAAATTAGCATAAATCTCAGCTGCTTAGGTAGGTCATCTAAAACTTTCATACGTATTTTTGGTTTCTAAAAACTTTACCTACTTGTACATTCCTTTCTTCATGGGCATATTGATAAGCCTACCAGGTATATAGAAGTCCTGATGCCATCAACGTTAGACTTTGTCTTCATCAATAAATAACTGATCATATGCCAAAGAAACATAGGATACTCATTGCTTGTAATGGTTCCGTGAGAGAAGAAGGATGAGTAAATGAAATAGATATGTTAGTACATTTAGTCCTGGAGAGTTCGATTGTATTTTCTCTGCACTGAGACATACAAGGGATTTCCTCAACACCAGGAGAGATGCAGGGGATTTCCTCAACACCAGGAGAGATGCAGGGGATTTCCTCAACACCAAGAGATATGCGAAGGATTTCCCCAACACCAGGAGAGATGCAGGGGATTTCCTCAACACCAGGAGAAATGAAGGATATTTCCTCAACGCCAGGAGAGATGCAGGGGATTTCCTCAACACCAGGACAGATGCAGATTTTCCTTACATCAGAAGAGTTGTAAGGAATTTCCTCAACGCTAGAGAAGTTGCAGATTTCCTCGGCACAGGAGGAGTTGTGTGGATTTCCTCAACACCAGCAGAGCTGCAGGGGATTTCCTTTACACTAGGAGAGTCGCTGGGGATTTTACTGCGCTTTGTGGAATAATGAGATATAGGATTATGGACTAGTGAATGTAAATGAGCATCTAAATTACAGAACAGTTGCAATCTCCATCATGCAAGCTATTGATTATGTAAGAATATTACAAGGAAAATTGATGTATAATTTCAACGGATCCTTCTCGTCAGTCCGTCTCCGAGTGAAACAGGCGATGCACTGGGTAAACGTGTTACTCAAATCATATCAAGTTTATTTTCCATGTCAAGTTAGAATGGTAGACGAATATTTGACCCATAATAGTTATGTACCCTATGTACATCAGGTTGGGATGATAAAACAAATTACCCATAGTAACTACTCACTATGTAAGTGTTAGTAACGATACTAATACATTTTATGGAAAGAATGGTATAAGGTATGTTTGTCAACATGGGATACAGAAGTTACTAAGCAGTATGATATAGTTGTTATGTCAGAAGACAGACGATGTAGTGTGTGAGGTGTTGATGACAGTCACACTGTAGAACATCAGGATCAGTATTTTCTGCAGTGGCAGTATTACTTCCGATGGTGTGTGTGTCGTACTGATGATGTACTGTCACCACCGAAAATTCTTACTGATAGATTTTCAGAAATTCTGAAGTCCAGGCGCCAGTATGTGGGTGGGGCGTATGGAGTGACAAATTACCGATCGTGTGTTGGCTTCACTGTCATTCCCATCAGTATTGTCACAGCCACGTGAAACGTAACATAGCCGCACGCAATGACAGCAAATTTGGAGAAACAAGACGGGAAAGCTTTACTGCAACAATTTATTGCTTCATACAAAGAGTTACCAGAATAATTGCAATACAAGCTTTGTCCCTGTTTTCCATTTCACTTGAATAATCGCTTAGAAAAACCACGCGATGTACGCACAAGGGGTTACTGACGATTATAAAGACAATAATGAACGTGTGCTCACAGTACTGAAAATACCAAAAGTAATATCAGTAATATACTGATAATAATACTGATCATGTGTATCCTGCATTACACAGCTCTGAAAGAACGACGGGGCTGATAGAGTAGTTAATCCAATATATAGTTGTAATCTAAACGTGATAAATACAGTAACATCATGCTATGTCCTGGGATCGTTCGCAGGTCTGACATTACTCAACTGTTCCAAAAATATGCGAAACTTTCAACTACAACAACGGGTGACCGTGCTCAGATATTTGTAACTAGAGATTTACTGAGATCATGTCAATTACAGCTTATAAATCTCATTTAACAAGCAGTAATTTCTTTATAAGCAGTTATGGATGGCTACTGATACAAGAATGACTGGAATTGGATACCTCTTCGTTTACCAATATTTCTGAAATATGATGTTTATTGATAAGTATGATTACTTTCCTATCCATGACTAATGATATATGGGGGATAGCGCGAACGCAGTCCCCCAACTGTAAAAATTACACACTCGAGTTAACCACTTTTGGGTTAATCGCAAGGGTCAGCACCACCTTAGTGCAAT
>JAUTXX010006857.1:0-10047 GCA_032273605.1 Panulirus laevicauda
TCTTGCTCTTCTTCCAACAAATATAAAACTTTGCTATTTTCAATGGTGTTCTTCAAGTTCCACATTACTTCAAAATGCTTCACCTGACAATCTTATTCTAAATATTCGCTTTCTACAAACGTGACTAATAAACCGGAAGTGACCAAGCTCCCACATCCTACAAGCCTTGTACAAAAATCTTCATAAGGCATAGAGCTATCTGACAATCATACAGCTTAGCAGCACATCAACCACAGTTAGGGCATCTTTGATCTTCAAACCCAAGCTATTTAATATTAAAGTAGCACTCCAACCCTTTCCAAATTATCCCCCTAGATCTACTCCTAATTCTATTAACATGAAGCCTCATACATTAAGCTTATAGACACTAAACACTACTAACAGCTGGATGTTTGAAATGTCTTAGTCCTTGATATCAGTATTTTTTTAAGAATCGTCAAAGAAGCTTTCAGATGAGGTTTCTGTTACAGGTTCACACACCTGCCAGTCAATGTTAATCATCTTAATCATGAAACAATCAAACAGGAAACTGGGTTGTGGTCTATGCAAGTCTCCAAACCTATCAAGATGCTTATCTAATACTCCTACCAGTTTGTAGTATTTCCCAACATTTTCCTGCTGTACTTCTGTTTCAACAAGTGCTTCTGCAACTACTTTATGTAAGGACAATGCTTTGACAACTGATGAGTGCAATCAAAATAGGAAACAAGTAAACTTTGCCACTAAAGCAATACATTCAAAGACAAAAAATGTTGTATAAAATTTGTGACTGCCACATCTCTAAACCTGTGCATCCCCTAGTTTTCTTAATGTTTTATTTTTCTTTCTTAAAAACAATTGGACTGCTACATCAACAACCAAATGAATAAATACTCTGGCAGTTGATAATCACCTAATCACAAGAAAATATTCCCTTAAATCAAGCACTAATTAAATTTTGAATAATGATGCACTTTTCAACATCATCATTAACAAATTTTCCTGACTGAAAAGTAATGCCATGAGATGTTCACCATAAATAACAGAGGAGCTGGATTACAGCAAGACCAGATATTCAACTCACCACTACCAGAGGTTTCTATGTTGCAATGATTACTAGCTTGTCCAGACAAACCATGTATCAACACTTTCCACTACTCATCCTCATAAATTGCATCCTAAATTGAGTCTTTTAGAGCCATTATCTAAACCCTTTATGACTGTGAAATACTCAAGCACACCTCCCAGTTATATAAATAAACCTATATCTGATGACCTTGCCCTCAATGAACAAAACAAATTAATCGCTGCCTCTCCCAAATAGATGGTACAACGAATGCTGCAGACCTTTAAGACATGAGATGGACAACCAATCATGATACTCTTCATGGCACTAATACTCACAATGGAATACTGCTGTGTATTAATAGCACCTTATAAGGCAAGCAAAACAGTAGTTAAGAAGCATTCAAAAATGATATGGCAAAAAAGTTAAACTCCTGAGAAAGATTGAAATAACCGAAGCTGTACTCTCTCAAATGCAGATGGGAATTGTATCATCACTTACACTCGGACAATCTAGAGGGGTGTGATGCTAATCCTAAACTCTAAAATAATCCCCTATTGGCATGAGAGAAAAATATTACCCCTAACATTCGAAGGAGATAAAAGCAAATATAACTTGAATACCCAAGGCCTAAGGCACTAAAAGAACCTAGTAATACTCGAATGGGACCCATCAATACACTTGCATGGTCCATCAATTCACCAGCATGCCCATTAATACACTTGCGGGACCCATCAACACATTGCCTATGGACATCAGAAACACTACTGGATACATGGTGGAGAAAGTTATGAAGGCCCTGGATACATATCTACAAGGAGTACCAGACCAACCAGGACATGGCAGCTACTTGGACCTGCAAGCTATAGCTTCCAACTGCACTGTCAACCAACATCCTAACTCAGTAATCTGGACCCAGCCACTAGAATTCCTCAAATGTCAACACCATGTAAATCCCGCCGACTCTAAAATCATTATCTCCATCAAAATATCTGCAAACTGTGGGATGCCTGAAGTTCACATCATATTTCCAACAACCTTCAGAATGATTATTGTAATAAAATATCTTGTTACACAGCAGGGGTGGTTCGTTTCTTCAAATGCTGCTGAATCTGTATCTTCCCTTGAGATAGTAGAGAGAGTAAGAGAAATTTTACTACAGTCCTATATACCAGAAAAGACAAAAACTTACTTGAATGACAGTACAGGTCCAACCTGACTAAATATGTCACGGAGTTTCTCTTCAGTTGCTTCATATGGAATGTTGCCAACTGTTGGGAAAGAAAACAATACTTTAGCATCTATCCAAACATGATTGCAAAGGCTAACATTTCACTTTCAGTAACTCACAGAAGTACCTCATGATTAATATACCTACCTCCAAAATAGAGTACAGCAAATCTCATAACATCAACTAAATAAACTATTTGGAAGTAGAGCATTAGAGATTCAAAAAGAGACAGTATAGAACAATAGTTCCCAACCTGGAGTCTGTGGACTCCCTGAGAGTATGAGACACATTTCAAGGAGCAAAATATGTTGCTGTTATGCTGTTTTGTTTAAGCAGAACAATGCTTTCGCACATAGGGTTTGCTCAAAACTGCATAATTTTGGCAAAATTCATCAACATAGCAATAAATAAATAAACAAATCTATTCTAATGAAGAGTCATCACTGAGAAGTGCACATAATGCCTTACACTGAAGATAAGGGATGACCTAAAAAGCTAGGAACTAACTAGTATCAAATGACCAATGGTTGATGATGTGTTTTTAATACTGGTAGCCTTTGTGACTCTCATTATTTAATTTAGAGAGGAACACTTGAGAAATTCTTTTACTGAAGTATTAACCAATTTGTCAAATCATGACACTTATCGCATCATAACGAATCTGACAGCTAAGAGATCCTGGCAGTGCTGCATATTTGCTCACATCTGCACTCAGCCTGAGCAAGTTTTACTCTGCCCCTGACCTGAATGAGAAATACTAAACCTGTCTTTGAGATGATATACAGTAAATCAGTCAGTAAGAGAGTGAAATGTGAATTGCAGGCTTACTCAGCGAAGGGGTTATGATGAGTAATTGGTATACCTCACCTTACTAAAGAAAGAAAAGCTATTAAATCAAAGGTAAGCATTCTCGAAATCAGACAATTTGAGATGAAGATGGAAGAGATTCTTTGGGAAGTCACTTTCAGTCAAAAAAGGAAGGGAAGCTCTAATTTCCATATAAGGAGGTAGAGGGAAGATTTTGGCAAATATTAAAAGAAAACAGTACAGTATGGAGTTTTCAAATATGACAAAAATTATGAAATAAGGTCAAGTGACAGAAGTAGACCAAGTAATAAAGTGTTAAGAAAGAGGGTAATGTGACACAAAAGCTTTCAAGCAAAATATGTATTGGGACCTCATATGGAAGCAAAGAGCCAAGAGTTTACAAAAGTTCAGTCCCAAACTTTGCACTGATGAATTTGAAAGCTAACATCGTCAACACAAGTATGGCAGAGTAATTATTGAAGAGAATCGAAGGGATCACAATTGGTAGGGAAAAAGACCAGACGGAAAATGTGTAATGAACCAAGACAATGTGGGTAAAATCACCAAAAAAAGTGGAGAAAATAAAGGAAAAAAAAGAGAGATATATGCAACAAATATGAATTTGGAAAAATCAGATATTGTCAGAGGGCAATTAGCCCTAAGACATGCTGAAACTATGTAGAGCAAGGGAAGCTGCCAAAGATAATGATGGGAAAAAAAGATAAAACTGCAATATATGCCAGCTAAATGGAGGACTGCAACTATGGTTTAGAGCTACGGATGAGATGATATACAACTGTGTTATGTCCATGTGGAAGTCTCATGTTTTCAAAGTTAGAGATACAAGATTCAGGCACAAGCTCCTTTATCAAAATACCACCTACCAACTGACTACAATTAAATAAAACAACATAAATCTCAACTTGAGCCTTTGGGCTGGACTTTTAGTTCTTTATATATGAAATGGTAAATGAATGGGGGAAGGCAAGACTAGGATGCACCTATTGGTGCCTTTTTCTGCTTGTCTCTAAACTTGTCTCATTATATGGTTATTCTACAATAATTCTACGATAATGAACCCCAATTTTTTCACTGATGAACTAATGTACCCTTATACATTGAAATAAAATGCTCGAAATCATCCCCAGCACTGTTACTGTATTCTTTAAGCACTCAGGTAGCATTACAAAAATAAATTACACTAGAAAATCACTACCTTTCCAAAACTAATACCAATGTGGCGCTAAAGACAAATTATCCATAAATATCCAAGAATACTCCATAATTAGTTTTGATATGCCCCAACATGGGAACTTCACAGCTACAGTGGTGTAAATGAGGTTTTCTAGGATCTATTGATTTATGTTTCATCTACTGTAACATAACGTCACTCCCTATTTTTCCAAAATATACACAACCATCCTCACTAATGAATTACCCATCATCGCCAAACATCAAAATCCCAATCAAGCCCCTCCAAGTCTCAATCTACTTATCTGTTCAAAGTACAGCCAATTCATGAGGCCTTCTATTTCATTACAGTTCATATGTGACGTGGCTCATGACTTACATTAACAAGGCTCTTTAACAAATGACATATCAACTGAAGTTGCATCGTGCAAAGGGAAGATGTGTGTGTGTGCTCTTTCCTGTTGCGACCATCAATATTTACCTTCCTCCCCCCCCGAAAAATCTCATTACCGTATATGCCTTCTCAGTACTATTACCGTATATATATATACGTATATATAGAGGAGAAAGTACCAACCGAAGACTGAACGAAGAGATTTTTCGACAACGGCGCTTGTTTCACTCATTATGGCATATGAAATGTGAGGCAGTGAGGTGTCCACACAAGCTTCCTCCTCCTCACACAACCACAACACCAGCCAGGCCGCTGCCATCCATCACATCCACCAACAGTCAACAAACTTTCATCAAGTTTAAAAGCCCAATTGTCTCATTTAAGCAGACTATTGAACATTAGAATTTATTCTACATGTGACACTGATCATTCGCCATGGGACCGAGGAAGATGAGAGGTTGTCCTGTTTTTTTGTCAGATTTATTTCAAAAGATGAGACTCGTAATGTATTTTAATGTATGTGAATTACTCTCTTCAATGTGCCTGGAAACACTCCGAGATAAAACCATTTAAACAACAGTAATTTAAAGTTTTTGACATTATCAACAGATTCCCGAAAACAAGCAAATTCAACATTATCATCTTACTTTGAAACTAAAATCTATGTAGAGAAATATATTTCCTACGGCGATCCTGCTCAGTTAACGGTACTTACGTGAAGTTGACATGTGATGGCATTGCCCTCAATTTTGGTCATCAGTTTAAAACCTAAATTTAAAGAAAGGTCGATTTTATTTAAATCATTGAAATTATCAAACGAACGACTTCTAAACATTCTTATCGGCTGTAGATATATATATAGTAAGTAGGCCTATATACCGTCTACAGATAGGCCTCGTTACGAACGCTATCTGCTTTAGAATGCATATGTCATTCCTAGTCTGTCGCTAAATATTCATCTTTAAAGAATTGTAAATGTTACAATGAAGACACAAACTGCTAGTAAATTAAGAATCGCGCACTTTAGCACATGGATTAGGACATATCTTGGCAAACTTTTACATCCTACATTTAGCCAAAACTAGAATATTTCCTCAATTTTGGTCATAGCACTTAAGGGAAGGCAACAAAGATGGTGTCAGAAACAAGACAGGGAAGAGTATAATAAGAAGTCAGAGTCACTTAATCTGTCTTCCGTGGAAGAGAAAAGTATTAGGGGTAATCTGATGACAATCTTTCAAAACTTTAGACCAAGCTGATGACATCGGCACAAAGAGTTACTGAAATATGAGTAATGGGTGATTGAATAAACTGAGTGAGAGAACTGTGAAAGTGAGGATATGCAGAACTTTAAAAAATTATATGACAATGGAGAAAATTGGAGAGATGGGAACCAGCTCAACCTCTTGTTAAAGACCACTCCACCACCTGTGTAAAACTACACTCCGTAGAAATGTACGAGTTAATTTTTTTTCATCTGAACTCTGGACACCATCCATTACCTCAGCATTACAAACACCGAGGCAAGTTGCACACTGGTCTCCAAGTATTTACTTCATAACTGTCCTGGGCTCAACCCCAAAAGACGAACACATATCACCACGAATTTTGACATGTGGCAGGCGTCCTGAACACTAAAAGAAACTCTATAAATTGAGATCCTTCGTCAGGAAGGAAGTTAAAGGTAAATGTTAATAAGAGCAAGGTTATTAGGTTTAGAAGGCTGTTTAATTTGTTTGTGGATGGGGCGGACGTAAATGCGAGTCATGGACAGACGGATGAGTATGCGGTCTGTACGTGATTAGTGGATCTGGGAAGTGTCAGTTGTTGTTTGCTGATGACACAGCACTGGCGGTAGATTCGAGTGAGAAACTGCAGAAGTTGGTGACTGAGTTTAAAAGAGTGTGTGAAAGTTGAGAGTAAATGTAAATAAAAGCAAGGTTATTAGGTTGACAGGGTAGAGGGATGAGTTAATTGGGGTGAGTTTAAATGAAGAAATTTTGGAGGAAGTTGAGTGTTTTAGATATTTGGGAGTGTACATGGCGACGAATAGAACCATGGAAGCGGAAGTGTCTTATGGATGAAGGGGCTAATGTTTGCTTTTAATCATTTGTTTTGGCTATCTTCCCAAAAAGGATAAACAATCAAATCATTAAAAACAGTGTATGGAGGTTAAGTATCGTCGTAAAAATACTTTGAAATCATCTCCTAGGCAGGTATATCAATGCATATTCCTGTAACGAAATATACACGGTACAGAATGCCGGTGTAAAGGTTTGTCTTTTTTTCTTTGGTATACCTCTTAGGTATGCATGTCACACTTTTAGTCAATGGTGACAATTCAGCAGCTAAACTGCATAGCACACTTGACCACTTTCTCTTGCGTTTGTTCTATGGCCAGCAGCACAAAATAAGGATATGAGTATCATCCCAGTGCTTGTACATCTACATAACCATTATAAATGTAATTTTTTCGCGTTCATCAGCCCCTCCTAATTTGGCAATGTTGTTTTATCTGCAGTCTGAATTCTTTGACCTGTCATCTGATAATCTAACTTTTATCAGGAGCACTTATGTAGTAGTTCATATCTCTTCCTGATCATCGTTTTTAAGTTTCCGTCTTTCTTCTGCACATTATCACATATATTTCCTTGAACACCTGTTACCTAACGGAGACTATCATGTTATGTCAGTGGATTATGTAACATTAGTGTAGGTTAGCAACAAACTTTTCGACTTATCAAACTTCCCATATTCATTCATTTCAGTATGGAATATCTATATCACGAACATCATTGAAGATAATTGATTCAACTGAGCCTTAGCTATTTTATGTGAGACACATCTTACAATAATGTGGTTTTAAATACCAGTATACGTTCTATGTTCGACGTTTACCCATCTTGAGATTACGAATCACGAATTCAAAGTTCGGCAGTATCATCTTTTGACACAAGATTCCAAGTTCGGATGTAAATAAGTTTTCCAACCTTGGTACATTTTTATAACTTTAGCAAGAAAAATAATTTTGACTAGAAATGTTGATGATTTATCATTTGAACACTGCACTTAATGTTTCTAAGTGACAAATGACTGAAATTTCCAAAAAGCGGCTGTACAATAAAACCATAATGACTGTCCTCTGTTATTAAGCTATGTAAATATATTGATAACTGAAACAATCTTAAATTACAATAATACATGCCTAACTAATAACAGCATGTTTATACTACTAAAGTTAGAAATGTCTGTATTATACATTCAAAAGGTGTACATCCCCACTCAAAACAGACAACTTGGCAGATTAGGCAGCGGTCTCAACAGAGCAGCACCAAAGGTAATCACAATACGTTCCATGTGTTACATTGAAATTTCTAAGAACTGGAATGGATAATTTTAAAGTAGAAGCCCAGTACTGTCAGGCTGTAGGCCACGACAGGTGACAAATGAGATTGTGGATGGACGTGTAGAACCCAGCTTGATGTAAACTGTATAATTGTCGCATATACATCTTAGATACCATTGGCACGAATGATGCTCAGTACTAGGTTGTTTTTCTTCGTGGATGCAAGTAACAAGGGCACAGGATAATCTGGGTTTACAGTGTTTCAGTAGATTAATCGTAATTAGGTGGGCTTTGTGGTGGTGAGTGTAGACATCATAGGCTGTGGGTGATGACGGGTGGGGTGTGGAGACCATCATCTAGGCTGTGGATGGTGACGGTGGTGTGCAAAGCATCAACTGGCCTTTGGATGGTGATTGCATTGGTGTGGAGAGCATCAGCTAGGCTGTGGATGGTGACGGGTGGATGTGAAGAACACCAGCCAGGCTTTGTGTTGTGATGGGTAAGTGTGGAGAGCATCAGCTACGTTGTGGGTGGTGACATTTGGGTGTGGAGAGCTTCAGCCAGGCTGTTTGGTGACAGGTGGGTGTGGAGGGCATCAGCCAGATTGTGTGTAGTGATGGGTAGGTGTGGAGGGCATCAGCTAGGCTGTGGGTGGTGACGGGTGGGTATGGAGAGCATCACCTAGGCTGTTTGTAATGATGGGTAGGTATGGAGAGCATTAGCTTGGCTGTGTGTGGTGATGCATGGGTGTGTAGAGCATTAGCTAGGCTGTGTGGTGATGGGTAAGTGTGGAGAGCATCATCCAGGCTGGCATCATTCAGGCTGTGGTTGGTGACAGGTGGGTGTGGATAGCATCAGCTAGGTTGTGTGTGATTAGCATTAGCCAGGCTGTGTGTGGTGATGGGTGGGTATGGAGAATATCGACTAAGATGTGCCTGCTACGAAGATCAGGGATTATGTAAGGTTAATTATTTCTAAAAGCTGGTAAGTCACTTCTAGAAGTCAACAGAACCTATGAAACTACCATGATTTTTGTAGCAGCTGAGATTTACTCAATGTATCAGTGTTTTTGTTGATCTTGTGGAATTTTTGAAACACTAGAACCTAATGGTTATACCTGCATAAACCACCTTGCAACTGGTAATTTCAGCTGGTAGGGAATAGTTTCTTTGGTATTTTCCATTGATATCTGTATGAACCTCTTTTTCATTAATTAATCCCACATTTTCCTTAAACTTCATAGCCCTCTCTACAATCAATACATTTATTACAATAGAATGAAAGGTAATTATCCAAATCATGCTCAGCCAGTCTTATGATTGTATTCTCCACAAAATAAAGTCATTGCAAAACAAATTCAGTATATTCCAAAGTTAGTTTAGAATTGATGTATTATTTGTTACTTATACACATAGAGTCCCACTGAGTGGACAAAAGATGAACATTGTAGTAACTTATGGGAATCATTGATTAACACCATGTTAAGCAATATGTTGCAGTTATTTTGTTAAACAGTTATAACCATTAGTTGGTTACCATTGTCATTGCTTGGATATTATGTCATTTGTGTTGGGTATGTAGCACCTTGTTTATTTTGGCTAATGAAGGAGTATTGTCTCTGAAATTCCTTGCTCACCCTTCAGAGCAGTTAAGGGAAGATACATGCCAATGCGTAGTAGTTGGTCTTTTTCTAAAACAAAGCCAAGTTGGTGGAATGTTCAAATAAAGAAGTGCCTCTTGTCTAAGAAGTAGCTCTATAGAAATTCAGAGAGACCAATAACCAACATGATAGAGTAAACTACGTAATTTTATGTAGAGAAACTAAGAGACATATGTCAAAGAAAACTTCGGTATCAAGCGTATGTTACTGAAAAAAAAGAGAAAATTTACAGATATTTATAATTATGTTATGAGTAAGAAGTGAGGAGATGGAGTGAGTATTTTGATGGTTTGTTAAATGTGTTTGATGATAGAGTGGCAGATATAGGGTGTTTTGGTCGAGGTGGTGTGCAAAGTGAAAGGGTTAGGGAAAA
>JAUTXX010006868.1:0-10047 GCA_032273605.1 Panulirus laevicauda
AACACGTACGAATTCGGTTACGACACCCGCGGCGGCAGGACGGGCGCCAGGTTCTTCAGGCACGAGGAGAAGGGTGCGGACGGTCGCCTGCGGGGCCAATACGGCTTTGTGGACGCTAACGACGACCTGCACGTGGTGGTGTACGTCACAGACGTCCTGGGACACAGGTACGGTACGGCGCCGCTCACCAAGGTACAGCCTAACTCGCCATAACTGTACCGTGCGTATCCTGTGTCTACCATTTTACATCATGAACCTGAAATATCTCAACCATAATTCACACTGAATGAATCAGTTCCGAGTGGTGTACTTATCCATCACTTGGTCCCACCAGGAACGTTACTAAATTTAACTATCTTTAGTCATTCTAGTTAAGCTCACGTAGAAGATTTATGTGATATCTATTTAAGAAGATTTATGTAGTAAAGTCAGACTCGGTGTAAGGGTGTTCGTCCTGGCTCTTCTCATTCTTCTCGAGTCCAACAATTCGGACTTCAACCTTCGTTTCGTGAAGATGAATCCTTACCTGACCCTTAGGCGTCACGTGAGACGCATCTTCCCTAAACCAGAGCATCTGACCTGATCGGTAAAGGTCAGGTCAACGATAAGTGGTGCTGAGGGCGTGGTGAAGACGCGTCCCGGAGGTGCCTGCCTCCGTGATGAACATGATGGTGAGTGATGGGGTGGAAGGCAGACATATGCCCCTCGAGGTAATATTTTCTTTCACGCGTCATTATCTGCAAAGACGTTGGTCACCTCCCGAGTCTTACCACAGGTGTCGTCCCCCCAACAGGATCAGGAAGGAGACCCACAAGATCGAGGGCTACGGCCGGCAACTCTCCAAGATCTTGGAGAAGGGAGCCTCCAGCGCTCAGGTCAAAGATCGAATCAACGTCATCCTGAAGGAGCAGTCTTCGTCCAACCCACCTCGCATTACCTCGCCATCCTTCACGACGGTGTCACGACCTCTTACCGCGACGAGGAAGGTCCGGCAGACGACCCTCAGGAGCCAAGTACCGACCGGACCCGAGCCTTACTTCTTGGACGACGACGAGGAGCTGCCCCTCATCTCCCCACAACCCCCTGCCTCCAGGCAACCATCAGATACCTTTTCGCGGGACAACGCGAGGTCACCCATCCTCAACCAAGTCACGCCCTCGCCAGCCTCAACCACGCCCTCGCCAGCCTCGACCACGCCCTCGCCAGCCTCGACCACACCCTCGCCAGCCTCGACCACGCCCTCGCCAGCCTCGGCCCAGCCCTCGCCAGCAACGGCCACGCCCTCGCCAGCCTTAGCCAAGATTTCCCACCTTCCTCAAGGCTTGACGCCCCCGCCTATCGTCTTTCCTATGAGCTTCGATGACACCCACCAGCAGGTGCCGGCCGGCAGCCGCCCCTCGGCCGATGACAGCGGGCACGTCTCTCCGCCGGCCACGATCATCACTGCCCCTCCCTCCCTCCAGCCTGACGCAGGTCCTGCCTACCCCTCTGTATCATGGTGCACTTACTAACAACAACATTTTTGCGCCACGTTTTTCTGACGATAAAATCACATGACACAATCAGTATGAAAATGTTCTCATTTCTGGCGCGATCTTATACATTATTGGGTTATAAGAACAAGTTATTAATGATGCCATATTACGGGTCAAGAGTGAGTAACCTGTGCTGGAGACAGGTCTAGGATGACACTAATTCTAGTTATATTCCAGATCCGGGCGTGATGCAGACCACCCCTGGACCAGAGGGAGGAGGCGAGGTGTTCCCTCCGCCGCCGAAGTTCCCGACCGTGATTTACCCCACCAAGACGATCATCGTGCACCACACGACCTCAGCTCAGGGCTTCGCTCCACCCACACCACCCTCCACCTTCCATACACACCCGTCGCCTGGACACGTCTCCGGCAGCGGCCACAAGCAAGGTCCCTCCGTCGTCATCCATGCGCCACAGCCTCGGCCGGCAACATCAGACGCCAACGCCACACCTCCCCTTCCCTTGTCCCTCACCATCCCTCTGCGGTACTCCCTCTCAGATGAGGAGTACCAGGAGCTTAGGGACTACCTCAGGAGGATCCTGAGCAGCGACAGGAACCCTCTGGGGACCACAGTGCTGCAGAAAGTGGATGTGACGAACATGGGCGCCACCGCTGACGGCGCCGCCCCCGGATCACTCGGTATGAAGTCTGGGAACGAAGGGGATCTCTCAGTCTTCGTGGACCGGGATGTGATCGACGGAGGCATAATCGACGGTGGCATAATCGACGGTGGCATAATCGACGGTGGTATAATCGACGATGGAATCATATACGAGAGTGGTGTCATCACGGCTCACAACATTGAGGACGCAGTCAGCAGTGGGACAGTGGGCGTGAGAAGTGTGAGTGATGGTTGTGGCAGGGCCTGTGTGGTGGTTGGTGGCGCCGCTGACGGCGGCACAGCCGGTGAAAACCAATCTGACATAATCGACGGCGGCATCATCGATGGAGGAATCATCAACATCGACGCCCTCACCAGCAGAGAGCTGGAACTCGTCGCACAAATGGGGACGAAACCCTCTGGCTTCCGGGACGCTCTCAATGGCTACACCGCCGCAGGTGACCACGCAGCTTCACAACAGCAACAGCCTGGTAAAACATCTGCCTCAGGCAACAACAGAAGGAGTGTCTTCTCAGAGTCCCAGCCTGGCGGACGGGGACACGCCGCTACCACCACTCCGCCAGTCTCCCTGATCGACCAGCTCATCGCCTCCCACAGACCCGGCTACCCCGGGGACCTGGACGAGCGCAATCTCTCCAACAGCCCCACCGGTGAAGCACAGACTCTCAGCGCCCTCCACTATATTCCTTCGCCTGACCTGTCCACCGACGGGCCCATCAAAGGAGACTTCGCCACCTCATTTCCCCGACAAGTCAGTCAAATTAATGATAGGAATGCTTTCCAAGGCACATATACAGCTTCAGCTTCGTCTAAGAAGGATTTCTATTCTCGGCAAGATTTTCAAAACAGTTCTGATGAGGAGGGACACACGCGAGACACGTCACCTCGCCATAACCACAGTTCCCAGCCAGACACAGGTGGTGGCTCCAGCCATGGCGAGTATGGCTCTCCGACTCCGCCTCAGACTGATCACAACACCGGCCGGGCCATCAAGAACCACCCCAGTCATGGCCACTATGCTCCCGGCTCATCTGGAAATACACGCTTAAACACAGCAGACGACGCCACAGTGGCGTTAGCTTCTGGACTGCAAGAGAGGCGGCCTAGGGAAGAAGGAGAGGGCCAATCCCGCGGGTCAAGACCTCCCTCCATCAACTTGGTCAGATCCATAAAGATGAATCAAGACGACCACTCCAGCGTGGCACTCCGACCCGCGGCCAGGTCGTCTGGTTCACCAAGCCGCTCATCCGCGCCCCAGAACTTGACAGTGTATGTAACTACCACTGGCCTGTCCAAGACGGTCCATCTCTCAAACAACCAGCCCAAATCTTCCCCATCATCCAGCCATCGCACACATCACGTGCTGCCCATACATCTGTCTATGAACCTGCCACAGCCCCACCAACAGGGACCTTCTCCACTGACACAGGTCCAAAAACCTGTAACAGAGAGGCACACACGTGACCACAACAACGGTCCCACCAGGACAGTGATGAAGCAAGAGGGTAGCGACTTGGCCACCAGCAGGGACCAGGCTCGGGTGCAGCACCCTAGACCACGCCAGGCCATGGGCTTGCTTAACGCGGGAGGCAGTGGCCACCTGTCCACGCCAGCCTCCCCACCTGGCCAGGCGATAGATGCGGCACGAGTGTCCACGGCGACCAGAGCCCTGCCCCTGGCGCCACGCATTTCCTCGGGAAGAGACACGTCGGACGCTGCAACACTACAGCCACCCGCAGCCATGCCTCTACCACCACCACCACCACCACCCTCCCACGCGTCAACGCTCCCACCATCCCAGATCTTGATAGACCCCCCATCCCAGGGTCACGGGTCTTTCAGGACACATATGCTGCCGCCTCACCTCACACACCCCTCAACTCCCCTGGGCCCTCCCCAAGGACCAGCGGCGGCTGCCCCGTCTCCTCACCGGGAGCCTCAACATTTTTCTATTCCTCCGAGTTCGCCCGGCACTCCACCACACAGCCCACACCTCCAGGAAAGCCCTCAGGGTCCTCACGGGTTGGGTCTCGGCCGAACACAAAGTTCTGGTCATCCTTTCCCTCCACCACCTCCTCCTCAGGGTCTTCCACAGGGCGTGCCACCTGAGGACGTCGTACCGATCCTTCACCACGGTCCTCCCCTCATACCGACGAAGCAGCGAAGCTTCTCCTTCCAGAAACTCACGTTCCACAACTACCCGAGAGAGCGCAGGGCTGGCGGGGGCGTCGCCCTGGGCCAGGATCATTTCAGCGGTAGATGGAGCCGACGATGAGCCAGGCACCTTCATGTCGTGAGCACCTAAGATGTCCATCCTGCAGGACTGGTCATAGGATAACGTATTTTTGCAGCTTAGCTTAACATGTCTGAACATCTATTCCCAGTACTTCAGCGATGTATAAATTTGTAATAAGGGAAAATGAAAACAGAATTCTACCACATACTACGACTACCATAAAGAAAACACTAACTAAACTAAACACGACTCGATCTTCCCTGGTAGAGGGGCACGGCTGTCATAAGACTCGTACATAATCATAAACAAACTCTTGGAAAGTTTCCTACACACGGTGTGGAATGTAGCAGTCTATAAACCTCTCTCGTGTGAGCGTTAGGCAATATGATACTACCCACAACACTATAAATAAACTGCTTCATGTATACTGCTCGAGCGGCTGTGTGAGGCGGTGGTGAGCTGGGCTGGGCCGGGCCACACGGGGTAAACACACACACACACACACACACACACACACACACACAACACACACACACATGGATGTTGTTCTATCGAGACAAATACTGCACGGCTGGACACTTGGATCCGGTGGTCATCATACACATTTGGTGGAGTTTATCAAGTACTGCCATGAATTAGTCACGTGAATACAGTCTATCGTGACACAAGAATGAAGGACTGCTTCCTGACACAGGAGACCTGCTGGATGTTTCCTCCTCTTCCTCACAGAGTCTGCTTCCACTCATTCTTAAATGCTCAGGTCATCATGGAGCACCTTCGTAGGCGAGGAGTTGAACTTTCTTGACCAAACCCACACTCAGGGTCACCGTCACCACTGGCAACACTGGTGGTCAACAAATGAAGAACGACCACACTAATATCGTCCCTACGGTACACCAACCATCAGAAACATACTTCATCTTAAACCAAGATAGTGTCCACGCATACAAAACATTCTTCATGTTATGTCACAGTTCAATATGAATACCTGTACTGTGAATCAAAGCAAACCTGATTTGTAAATATTCTAGAATAAGTAAGATGTTTAGATACGAGTAATTCCATATTTCTAGTTGCTGACAACCGTCAAAGATAATCTAACTTGAGTCATGTAATAAATGATCACATGTGAACAGATTTATTCCTAACCTTATACACGTCAGTTATGACATCATCAGACATGACTACAGTGACGTCACCTCTGGAGTGTTACGTCACAGTCGTAGTTTCCCGTCATGGCTTTTCTTGTTGTGAAGAATGACGGGATGTTACACGACACGACGGACAACCCCGCCTCCTCACATCCCTGACTTACGTCACATAGAACCGTTCAGCAGGACACACAATGGTCGAGGGTCGTACCATCCAGATCAGGGATCTTACGTTTACCTACTACATCAACGACAACCACTACGACTCCAGAAGTTCCTACACCAGCGCGTACGACAGTACTGGACCAGTTTAACATGCTTAGCTTTATGTATAACTATGGATGAGGGGGTTTTGTACAAACTGTTGAAGTTATCCCTTTACCATCACTTGCACGTGCTACCGTTTTCTTACAGCCGAGACAGCAGCATGATTATTTTCAAACGATTCGTCAATGTTCTTCACTTTATAATATCAGTGAAAACATTCTTGATGAGCTGGAGAATGGGGCTGTCACTGGCAAGGACCCTTGACAGACCGAGGTTTGGTGAATCGCCACACACACACACACACAGCTGCAGCATCATCAGTGTTACTGTGGTTGTTATAGTTTGGCATGCTGTTAAATCCATTTACCTTCAGCCCACAAGTGTAACTCTCCTCATGTACTGCTGTCCATATAGCTGGTGCCAACTCAGCCTATTAACTATTCAGCTCTGGCACATCTATGGTTCCTTTGTTTGCCTCATACATTTATCGTAGTACCCTTGTCTGAATTACATTCTTACGCCCATGGCACAAAAAAATGACTGCACGTTAGTTCTCTCTCATAAGATCTTCCTTGAAGTGTAGGCGATAACCAAATATTTAACCTGACACTAAGGTGCTTCGGTAAGGAATGGTCAGAGTGGTAACATTTACAATTCATATCAATAAAAGTTTATACATCTGGGAGGTTATAAAACGACAATATGCACTGCTGTCATCAATCACTAAAATTTCAAAAGGCTAATTCATCAGATAATATATATATTTTTTGGATTCCTTAATGATTTCTAGCCTTCCAAATAGTCCAACACTCATGCCATACACTACTGTAGGAATAATGACAATGATTAAAAAAAAAGAAACAGGCATAGATTACTTAATCTACTGTAGTTTATAATAGTCTGTCATTATTAAATATATAGAAAACCTTAGTCGCAAGGCCAAGCTTTCAAGGTAAACTATTTTATTTCGGAATAAATTCATTTCGTCCTTAGTGTTGTTTTTAGCCATTTTAAGGGTAAACGAATCTGCATTCAGTGACTGTTTACTTATCTTTCTTTCTTTTCCCCTACATCAAAGCCCAGATGAAGGTTGCTCACAGCTGTTACACAAATCATACATTACTTAAATTATGATATGACCCAACAACCTTTACAATAATTTACGCCTATATATATAAACATTGTGTAATTTGTTTTATTTTGACAAATAGCCAAGGAGGTAAGAAATGTTATTTCTGCCGTGTACAATAATCAATATTACTTATAATTCATCGTTTTCAGCTAAACATACCAAGTAAACGCAAGAAAAAGTCTCAATGGTTAGTGTAACAGATCTTGAAACATTGCTAACAGGTAGTCGTAAATAATGATAATAATGATAATACTAATAATAATGATAATAACAATAATAACAATAATAATGAGAAGAAATCTCGTATGACGCTCTACATGTAGAAAGTCCCCAGTGGACATTCTCAAACATTATCTTTTTCTATGTGGTTGACAAATTGAAGTGTACACAAAATTGTCCTCCAGGATTACTCAAAAACTACGGTAAAAATGTCGAATGAACATTCTATAAATGCCATACCTTTAAGTTCGTAATGATCTATGTTGGACACACAGCCTTAGGGCGACATCTGCCTTAAGTAATACACAACGCAACACTTTCTGCCGAGCTTTGCAAAACATATCTTTTCGCACGTGCGGTTCTACGTAAACTAAAAACAAAAACATTGTTATAGAGGACTAGAGAAATATAAAAACCTCAACAAATAAAAGAGATTATCAGAAGATGAATCGGAACCATCTTTTGCCGTATATATAGATTCCAGTACCCTTAGTACATAAACAATAGATTTGGCGCTACTTGCCCCCGTGCATTTTCTAGGGTGGCCGTGGGTTTGCAAGTTCTAACACAAATGTGCATTAGAAAATGATTTTCCTCATGAGGATGCAAGTTGATGTATCAGTATGTATGTTTTTTCATGTTTCAGTCCATTTGTTTTTCCGTTAATGTAAAATCACAAGATAAGGAGAGAAGAAAAAGACTTGGTATGAGATTACTGAAATTCCAAGTTCTCGAATGAAGACTGTTGGGATTAATGGCTACAGATTTAAAGGTAAGTTCCCAAAGCCTAGTAGGGGAACCAAGGGCCACCCTCGTGCTACCCTTAAATCCGCGCCTCTCACCCAAAATCACCATTTCTTGGTACATTCAATCCCAATTTTCTCGTTGCAGGTTCCATATGTCCATTTGGAACTTTGACAGATGTAGTGCGGATGTGCAATACGATTGGAATAAGCCCACATGCAGAGTGAGCTAATTATGATGTTGCACGGGTTTTTAGTATGCAAATTTCATGTTTATTAGGATTACACAAAGAAAAAATCTCACTTAGTGCCTGTTGGTAAGAGCAGCGACAGAAAAGAACAAGAGGAAAGCTGTTAAGGGCGCTGGTGACATCTAAAACGTCCACTGAACCAGATATTCAATGTGTTGTGCCTTTTATCCGGTGGTAGAGACAAGGAAGGCCCTCTTGTGCCGCAGTTTTCCTTCATCCGTGGAATTAATCATGTCTAATAAATCATGAAAGACTCCAACATTTTCTGTTCATGCATTACATTATCTGTAATTGCACTTGTGACTTCCCAATCCCTTTTCAAGGTGGGCTGATGCCTGGGGCAAAATGCCAGTAGCCACTTAGTAACCCTGACATACTGCTGCTACATTTTGAGACATTCTCCTGTAAAAATACGGGTTATAGCTAAGCCCCTTTTCTCAATGCCCATATACTTGTGCTATTTTATTTGATGTATAGACTTCAGGTAAACTTACACTGGGAAACCCACTGCCTGTGTATCTGCAAGTGGAATAGCCTCATATTTGTGATTGATCCACTCTTCCAACTTGCAAATGCCATCTATAGAATAGCACTGCCCACGTAAAGCTGAACCAATCACGATTCGGTCTCAAAATTTACATACCTAGTTAGGTTAGGTTAGGATTGTCTCTATCCAAGGATATTTATAATTGTTTTTATCCTAGTTGGTTTGTACTCTACCTAGGTTCGTTTAGGATTTTGCCTATCCTAGGAGAGTTTAGGTTTGCACCCTAACCTAATTTAGGTTTGTAACCTAAGTTTGTGTTTTATCCTAGCTTAGATATGAACGTTGGGGTATAGTCTCAGATGATCCGCTTTAACTGCTTCCTGCTGCGAGCTTTTTCTTTAGTCATCATTTAAGAATATGTATTCTTATTTCACCAGCTACACACACGAACACTCGTTGCACTTCACTGGACCTAACTAAAAGTTATGCTTCATTCACACAATTCAGCCTAACTTTTTCCCTACACCTCTTCCGGCGTTCACACCACAATTTCATCGTTAGGTGAAATACACAACAAAAGCTCATCATGTTTTATTCAAAATTTCTTTACATAGATTCATACTAGAAAAGACGTCTCTACAATAAAATACAAATATATTATACACTGTACAAGGGCAGCCTCAGGTCTGGGGTGGTGGCAGTGCGCGCGGGGAACACCCAAGGACCCGCTTCACATACTCTAACATAAACCTACTTCATCCGTTTTCTATTATAATTTTACAGTCTACTACTTTATATTACGATAAAAATAAGTTGGAAATTGTTGAAGGTGCAATTAAATAGGAAAGATAGGAGCAAACGCTGCAGGTAAAGAAGAAAAACATATAAGAAACTAACACAGCAAAAAGGGGGAGATACGGACGATACAATACTCAGTGCAGGGAATGATGTAGGTTAGGTTCGAGTGTGTGGGAGTCGGGCTTACCTAGTCCTGAGTAACAGAGCATCTCATTACCTCCTGGCCACCACAGTTAAACGTAGCCAGAGCCACGCGGAAGCTCACCTGAATGAAACACATCGACTTTGATAAATAATAATAAACACCAACCACAAGATACGTTACAAAAATAAACATACACATCTGAGTTACATGAAAAAAAAGAGGAAAAAATGGTCGAAGACACTCGACCCTCTGCTGCACTACATAAGGCTAATTATTGCAGGCATTCGTACGTTTTAAGACGTGCAGATTTCCAAGCCAACATCATACACAAACATATGAGTAATACTTAATATGTGAAGTCCTTCTTGTAGTTCATAATGCGACATATTGTCCATTTACAATATTATGATGATACTGACTGGCACACACACACACACACACACACGCACGCAATATATATA
>JAUTXX010006890.1:0-10046 GCA_032273605.1 Panulirus laevicauda
GTATTAGGTGCACAATCATTTCAAACAATGATTAACATCTCAGTGGAGGTGTCTATCTCTACTTTGGCCCCGCGAATGGTCATAAGGGACGCAGGATACACGTTAATTCCCGACCTTAAATGTTTGAGAGGGAGGGTTGGCACCCTTGGGGCTTAGGCTCCAGCTGATGGCATTTGTAAACAAACCAGCATGGAGGGTAGGTGACATGCTGAGTGATGGATGATGAATTTTGCTTCTGTTGCCCTCAGGACTGCGCATTTCTTATCCAAGGAGAGTTCTTAAAAACAAGAAAAGTCAGGTAAATTTAGTGTCCCCCACCCCCCACATATTTTTTTTTTTTTGGTTGGTGAGCGATATGTTTTCCCATGACACTTGCTATGATCCGAACGATTTTGGACCTTCATTTCTCAAGCAAATCACTCGTTTCTGAAAAGTGCATCAGAAGAAGAGATCAATCGATTGCATGTAACAAATGTCGGAACTTCCAAAGTATGTAAAACCATAAAAAATACTAGAAAATGTGATGAAGAGGGTCATGTGAACAATTCTGTATTTTTTCATGGATTTTTTTTTCTTGAAAAATCATGGAATCTCTGCATGACTTCGTTTAGCTACAATTCATCTACTAACCGGCCCACTTGATTTCAGTAGGGTTTAAAGATAATCAGAAGCACAACCTTTGGGATTTCAGCACCAGAAATGGTCATAATACTCTCATATATGTGCACATACACTTTTTCATAACTGGGAAAAGCCGATTTAAACGTGATTGTCATATTCATCATGATGTCAGGTAAAACCGCAGGCAGAGTACTGAAATGTCATTTTGTTATATGAAATGTGATCTGTGCAAAATATATTGTATCAACCAAGAAATTCCCTTCTAGTGTGTGGATGTGATCGAGAAACCAGTACTGTGTCGTAGAGTATCAGTATATTAGTGCTGCAGTGTGGCACATAAAGCATTCTTAGATGAAAACTTGTTACCTGAAAGTTTACTTAAAGATGAAATAAGAGGAATCTCTACATGTAATTTTGGTGGTGTTGGTGTTTGGTGCAATTGACAAGTTTCCTGCTCTGGGCATAGGTGATAGTACATTTGGTTTAGCATTCAACACCATGATAGTGGAAAATTTTTCATTATGGAAAAAAAGGTTGAACACTGCATTCAGTATTATATGAAATTCATATGACTGCGTGTCATAGAAGGCTACTAAAAAGGGGAGGGAGCGGGGGGCTGGAAATCCTCCCCTCTTGTTTTTTTTTTAATTTTCCAAAAGAAGGAACAGAGAAGGGGACCAGGTGAGGATATTCCCTCAAAGGCCCAGTCCTCTGTTCTTAACGCTACCTCGCTAACGCGGGAAATGGCGTATAGTATGAAAGAAAAGAAAGAAAGTGTATTTGGCCATAAGAAACAGTAGAAACATGGAACAGCCTACCAGAGAAAGTAATAACAGCACCACCAATACAGTCCTGTGAAGCAAGACTAGATTGTTTCTTGGAAAGCCAAGCACAGAAATATAACCACAGAGAGAAATTAGATGCGACCCGACATGACCAAAAAAATTTAAGTTTAGATGAGGAGCTGACGATGAGGACTCCACAGGAAGCCTACAGTCAGAAGAGGATCCGTAAGTATCTGTGAGTATGATCTTTTAAGCATAAACCAGAACTTACTTATCTAGTCCTCATCAGACTTAGCTTTAGGAAATGGCTACTTATGTTTTGGTGCTTTATATAGTTTGTTGTAATTATGTAAATGCCAGCAGAGGACTCCTCATCTTTTGTTTTGATAGTGGCTTATATAGGAACTTTGGGGCTAATGTTTGGAAAACTAGGTATAACACTTGTAAAACCTATGTAAACTTCACCTAATCTCACTAGCTGTCAAGAGTTATTTTAATGTTCAGCATTAAGTAATTCAGTATTCAGTAATTGTCATGCATCACCTGGTGGGTTCCTATCACAGACCTTTGTCATTTTTGCTCAATGTGCAGTGTCTTCCCCCCATCAGTGTGTCCCCCTGGGCTTCACATAGTACTAGATATACTGTGTATAATACCCAGTCATTCTTCCATGAATCCAAAAATCTCTGAAACATATATACTTTCATGTGAATGTTCTTTTATGCCACACACAGGGATGTAAAGTTTTAAACCACTATACTTCTATATATAAACTTAACCAAGCATTACAGGCATCTAGGGACATGCTGGAGTGACCACGTGGGGGACTTGCATAGTCGGGCCTGGGAGGCTTACCTCACCTGGCGTGATTTCAGGAAGCCCAAGTATGGCCCCTTGTACTGCAATATATGTTCCACAAGGCTACAGTTTAAAAGATCATTTAAGTGGTTTAGAAATCACAAAGATACCATCGTTGCCAATAACATAGGAAATAAGGTAAAAGGTGACCCCAAAAAACTCTGGCATGAAATCAACAAAAAGAAGTTAGGAGCAATACCTGGTACCATGGAGGGTATTGGTGGTACTGATAATATTGCTGAATTGTGGAGGGCATACTATAGTGCCTCGTTCAGTGACCCTATGCACCATGACGTGGCTGGTGTGGGTCACGCCAAATTGTCTCAGTTACTGTGAATGACATCAGAGTGGCTATTGCAATAGTCAGCAGGTCGAGTAGTCTGGGTCATGAAGGACTTGCACTACTCAGACTTACCATATATTTTATCTAAAACTATTATTGTTCCACTACTTAAAGATAAGATTAGACACATCAGTGTTGAGCAATTATCGGCTTATAGCACTGTCTTCTTTGATTCTGAAATTACTGGAATGTGTTATATTATACATGTGCAAGGGGTATGTGCATACATCTCAACACCAGATTGCTAAAAGTAAATTAGGAACTGAGAAGGCTGCATGTGCTCTCAGGCACTTAATATCATTATATTAGAGTAAAAACGCCCATATATGCCTTCGTCATGGACATGGACATTTGACAAGGTCTGTCATGAAGAGTTATTCACTGTCTTGTCAAGTAAAGGCATACCTGCACATGTTATAAATATACTACGTGCATGGTACCATTCACAGCAGTTGTGTGTAAAGTGGGGAATGCCATGTCGCAACCATTGGTGACGTGTGGTGTGAACAGGGAAGAGTATTGTCTCCATATTTGTTTAACATTTATAGTGATGGGCTGTCTGATAAACTGAATATGATCAAGGTTGGGTGTTTAGTTAATGTTAACATTGTGAAGCACCTTATCTGTGCTGATAATACTGTGGTATTTTGTCCCTCACTGTTCACTTTATAGTATATATAGTCAATACCAGACATACATTCATATCAGTGCAAAAATTAAATTTGAATACTAATAAGACAAAATGTAAGAATTTCAAGCAGGTAAGGTAGTGGCAAACCCCTATAGAAGCCATTTTGTCACTTGGAAGATCAGCATTTCCAACCATAGTAGGTGGTAGATGTGTGAAAAGGGAAAAAACAAAAATTTAGAGCATTAGTATAGAGCACAACAAAGCATTCTCACCTACAACAGCTGAACTGCTCATGTAATATGCCAGAATGTCACATATCATAGTTTGCTATTTAAGGTGGGATAAAGTGGTTTGCATCAATATAATTGCCACAGTCTTGCTTGCACCTACTTCATTTATGGGCACTGTATTTATTCAGACATTAATGGCAGAAGTGAGACTCCCAGTTCCAACCACTGTACTTCAGCTTAGTAAGAAGAATCCATGCCAAAAGTATTTGCTAGGATGTTGCTGGAACTCCTTAGATTTTATTGTCCTCTTGTTGAGGCATGTTCCTGCCAAAATAGTTATCCATGATTGTGCTGGGGTAAATAGGTTGGCAAGTTATATGTAGTATTCATGGCTGGCATTTTGCAGAAAATGGAAGAACTGCTACAATGCGTGTTGTGTCAGAAACGATTTGATGATGGCCAACAAATGCCAGTTGCCCTTCCTGCTTGTGGTCACACCTTCTGCAGGCCCTGCCTTGTTAGGTTGCGTGATATGGGAGCTGACAGTGTTTTCAAGTGTCCCACCTGCAGGTAAGGAGCGTGTTTTTTTTTATTTTTGTTTCTAATGTGTCCTTGTTAGTGTACTATTATTTTCTATTCAACATATCCTTTCATATACATTGCAGTATTACGTTCCATGTCTACGGTTTGTTTCTTTATTCATCTTGTCTATTGTTTACTTTGCTCTTACATCTGTGCTCATCTTTCCTTCTTATTTTTGACAAGTTATACACACTATTTTGTTTTTCTATTTTAAACATGCCAACCCACATTTGTCATTGACTCTGATATGCTTCATATCTGACTATATCTACTGTGTCCTTCACTGGACACTGTATCCATAGCTTTATCTTTGTCAAGTTTCCACCTTTTACTCTAGTGTGTAGTATGACCTCCCTTATTTAAATGTTTCTCATCATGTACTATGTCCACCTAAGTTCACCATATGATTTAGTACCTGCCAGTAATTTTTTGAATTATAAACGTCTCAGTCACAAATGCAACAACGTTTCCCTTGTTCTCTGCTCCACAGGAAGGAGCACCGGGAATGTACACCAGAGAATCTGCCTTGTAACTGGGTCGTTTTGAACCTACTGAACAACAACGATCAGGTGAACAGTGTTCTGATTGGTCCTTTCTCTCCATCAACTTCTGGCTTTACTTTCAGTACTGCAACATGAGAATTATGCCCACTTTTGGTGCATAGTGTATTTTTTCAGCTAAGCTAGTTTTCACTCATAGTTGAAATTTTCTTTGCTTCAGATACTTTATAGAATTATCTTGAAATCTCACCTACTTCAGCCTTGTAAGTAAAGATCAAATGGGAATAAGGCTGCTCTGCAGAACTGTTGTTAGGATTACAGAAGGCGCATTAGATATGCTTATCGGGATGTGTGTGATGCACTTGGAAGAATAAATGGGTCACTCATAAGCATTGGCCTGTGGCTGTCCAGTCTATAGTGGAAGTACTTTCAGCAACAAAAGACTACTCAGCATGTCTTAGTGCCACTTGGGACATTAAAGAACCTTAGGTGAACACAGGTTCATTTTGGATAATTTGAGGCTTAGACTAAAGGGTCATCTAGGAAAATATAAGACTAATTATAACAATATGGTGTTAGTAAGGAAACATTGGGCTACCTAGGATAAGAGAACTTGGTTAAATATGGGGGTTTCAGGAAATATAAAACACCGTAAACATCAAGAGGGCTTGGAAAACATAGAACCACCTAAAACAAAAAAGATCGTTGAATACAACACTGGACTGAATGGGACAAATGGAGTGCAACTTGGAATAATATAGAACCATTGAGTCATATGTATTTCCATTGTAAAGATAGGGTCCCTACATGCTCTAGTGAATGTAGTATTAACAAGGGATTATTTACCAAGATGTAGATCTGACCTTGGCATCTATGTTATTGTATGTAAGTTAAGATACATCTCCATTAGAATCTGGATCTCCTTTTCAATGGAACTCTTAGTTTTCCATATCAGAGTGTACATTTTCTGTATAGTGACTAAAATGGCATGGACACAACAATCACAGCCATCTCAGGTGAAAAGAAAAATATGAAAAAAAATGAAGAACTAAATAGGGCTCAACAGATATTAATAAACTTGACTTTTAGAGAGGTTGTAGGAAGAGGGAAAGATAAGAGGAGGAAGAAACTTCCACAATAGCACCGGCAACCAAATATGCCTAGGCTCCAATGCTTTTACCTTCTTTATTACTATAAATGCAATTACTGATAACCCATTGAAGCCCTAATGTACTAACCATATGTAAGAAATAATAATGTTGGAATTCATCCCCATATGTACAGTATCATAACAGTCCCTTATTGTGCTGACCTGATAAGTGTTCTTTTCTACAAGAATGCCTTCTGATTGCTATATAGGGTCCTTGTGTAATGAAATGCTCTGTGAAATGTTGCCTTATGAAACTAGAAAATATGAAGTGAAACTAAAGGCATTTTTGTATATCATGCCATCTACCTCCTCGTATGTATCCACAATCTCATTACTGAAATGTCCATAATTTCATGTAGCCGTAACTGAACAATACCTTCTTCAGAGGCATTAGAACTACCCAAAAAATCCAAGGTATAGAATGCATTTCTCTTCCTCTTTTGTGACCACTTTTGTGTTGCATGTCTAGAAACTTTTCCCAAGTATGGTATAGCAACCTCACTTTGTAATTAACTGTATCATTGTATTTGAAATTTAACCTAATCATATCAGTAACTTCCCAGCCAAAAAAGGATGAGCAAAGCAAGAAGACTCAGGGCTCAGACTCCAGCACCAAAAGTAAAGTCTGGAAGGGCATAGGGTACGGACTTGCTGCTACTGCTGGTGCTGCTTCCATGGTGGCTGCTGCACCTATTGCTTTAACAGGTGCGTGGTTCTTATTGATCTTTGGCATTAATGGAATTTATTTGCTCTGCTAGCATAGGTTCCAGACTGATACAGGACAATGCATGTCCTATGACATTGGACAGTACCTAAGGTGAACTGTCAGCAATGACCCAACTCGACAAAACTAGATAATATTATTTAATAATGACTTTTAACTATTGTCAGAAAGAAATTGTGTGTTGGATGAAGAGCAGTTAGTAACAAGAAAGCCAAGTCTAGATATCTTTAGTCACTTGCATCTTATATCCATTGTTTACATTGAATAACATAATTTTTGTCATTACATTCAGGAAGTATATGACATTTATGGTATTAGGTACTGGTGGCAGCAAAATGTTTCCCAAGAAGAGAGGGCTCCAGCCATTTGGGGGAGCTAACTTTAAAGTGAACAGCCTACCCTCATTTTTTGTTTTTATTTCATTGGATTGGGGTCACTTTATATTGCAAATCCACTAATTTTTGTCAAATACACAGCCACTTGTCATAGAGGTTAGATTTCAGAATGATTTTACAAATGATGTCTGTTGATAGAAAAGAATCTGTGCAAGAAGTATGGAAAGAGAAATCAAGAGTTGCTTTATAATGAAGTTCATTAAACTTCTTATTAACTATAATTATTATGTCTGAATAAGTGGATTTTCCAAGTTATTATAAAATCCTGCCAAAATATGGGTAAATACTGAATCAAACACAGAATTACTTATGATACTGAAAATTTGGCGAGTTTTGAAGTAACCAAAAGTGACATATGGTGGTGTAGCATATATGAGGTGATGTGTAGGGAGCTCAACACTTCTCACTCAACACAATTTATACTGTACATGCTGATTTTAAAATACTGATCACTTATTGCTACTGTTTGTACTATCTCAACAATCGGCACTTACATCTACAATAATGTACAGTGTAGCCACATGTCCCATCTATGGTTAGAGCCATGATGAATTTGCACAAATTTTGAGTTATAAAATGCAGAGTTATGAGGATTTTCTTGATGTATGTATATATGCAAGAAGTGTGTGTGTGTATGTGTTTTTGTGTATTTATTTCATGTATAATTACCCCCAGGACCAATTTCTTTGAAAGAGTTCTGGTATTATCCAGGACCTTTCTGAAGGCTCCAGTAGCCCAAGGTTGTGCTACTTCCAATGCTATACTAAAACTTTCATTCTTGCACCTTTCTAATTGTTTTTCTACATCCCATAACCTTCTGACTTATTGTATCTATCTTTCTATTTCTGACTATACTGCTGAAGTTATTGATCTCTGTTGCTCCTATTTCTGACCAATCCTGAGCTGTGTACACATCAGCAATGACAACAGTGGAGACCTCTTGCTCTCTGCACTCTGTACTCTAATGTTCTTCTTATTGAGATGTTGTAACTGTCTTTCTCAAAACTGATTTAATATATCATTATTTACACGCACACTGATTGTAATGAAAACTCATCACCACTTAACACAGTGCTTTCCCTGAACACACCAAAGATATATTTACTCTACGGATTCTTTGTTGACATAGTAGTAAGATTGATTTTTTTTTAATTTAGCAGAGATGAGCCTCATAAAGCTCAAAACTCTTTAACAGTATCATGTCATCCACATGAACCTTTATGTATGATTGTGACAATTCTGACCATCATACACTTGTAGATTCTTCACCATTACCATCTTACAGTTCCACTTTCTCAGGATCACCAGACTTCTCTGTTAGCAACTGAGATATCAAAATGGTCCTTGGCTGAGTGTTAGCAAGGCAGCATCTTGTCACATGGATGTTCACAATGGCAAGAACCGTGGCATTCCTGACCAGATTAGTAGTGGAAGTCCTGACCAGAGTTATCAATAGCCATGCAAATGGTTTTTCATTTGTGTAAACTTTCATAAGATGAACTAAATAACTCTTTTGGATAATTTCTTGTGGCAGTATGAATATCTTTTAGTGTATCTCTGAACAGTGATGTGCTTCCACAGAACATTTATATGGCTTCTCACCTGTATGAGCAGTCATTTGCTGCAATAAATTACTCAAACAGAAGAATGCCTTTTAACTATACACAATTGTGTGCTCTACTAAACTAAGTCTTTGGATGGTCTTTGGTTCTTTCATCATGAAAAGAAACCAGATCTGTAATTTTTGAATTTTTTTTTACACTAAAGAGTGCTAAATACCCATAAAGTACTAGCACTTCAGAGTCCACAACATCAAATGAGATATGGCTTCTCTCTAAAATGAATATTCCTGTGTCTCCTTAAGGTACTCCTTTGGGAGAGAGTCTTTTGGCACTGTGAACAATCTTATGGTTTCATTCTATTATGAATCATCATGTGGCTTATTAAAGCACTTTTCTGACAATGTGAGCATACATGTGGCTTTTCTTCTGTTTGAACATTTATTTGCTGCATTGACAGAATCTTCATGGAATATGACTTTTGGCATTATATATTTATTTGCATGGGTTCTCTTCTGTCTGAGTATTCCAGTGACCCACCAAATCAATCTTATGGGAGAAGGCCTTTTTGGCATTGTCGATATTCATGTGTATTCTCCTCCACATGAACCATCATGTTCTGCATTGCACCACTTCTCCAGGAGAAGGTCACTTGACCCTTTGAACATTCTGTGGCCTCTTTCCTTTATGAAATTTTGGCTGTGTGAAAATGTGCATGACTTTTCTCTTTTATGAAAAGTCATATGTTGCATGAAATTTCCTTTAGCATTAGACAGTCATTGTGATTTCTCTCTTGAATGGGTATTCAGGTGCATCAAACTGAATCGCTGGAAGGAAATGTTTTGGCATATAAACATTCTTTTGACTTTTCTTCTGTATGAACAGTATTGTGTAGCTGTAAATTACTCCTAGGAGGGGGCCTTTGGGCATTTTGAGCACTCGTACAGCTTCTCTCCCGTATGAGTAATAATGTACTCCATGAAAGTACTCTTCTGTCCAGTAGTGGACTCTAACTGGATGATGATGACGATGATATTGGTATATAGTAAACCACCAGTAACTCAGCACAGCACATATGAGGGTGAGGCTTTGCCAGTTTAGTGTCCTTTAATGCTGGAAATTTTAGACAAGTATGAAAGTGAAAAAAATCTTCAGCATGTTGGTGATGATGACAAAGAAAGGCAGGAGCAAGGGCCTGGAAACATTCCTCTCCTGTATTGCTCTCCAAAAGAGGGAACAAAGGAACGAGCCAAGTGAGGATTTTTTCTTTAAGGCTGTGTCATGTTTTAGATGTTACCCACTCGTGCGGGAAATGACGAATGTGTATGAAAGAAGAAATGTAATAGGATCCAAAGAGTATTATTATTAATATACTTAGTCGCTGTCTCCCGCGTTAGTGAGGTAGCGCAAAGAAACAGATGAAAGAATGGCCCAACCCACTCACATACACATGTATATACATAAACGCCCACACACACACACACAAACACATTACATACTTATACATTTCAACATATACATACCTATACATATACACACATATATATATATATATATTTTTTTATTATTCAATATACTCTGTTGCTGTCTCCCGCGTTATCGAGGTAGCGCAAGGAAACAGACGAAAGAATGGACCACCCACCCACTTACACATGTATATACATACAC
>JAUTXX010006901.1:0-10046 GCA_032273605.1 Panulirus laevicauda
TCCATGCGTCGGATGGTTCAAGTGATCCATGCGTCGGATGGTTCAAGTGATCCATGCGTCGGATGGTTCAAGTGATCCATGCGTCGGATGGTTCAAGTGATCTAGTTCTGGACGCGATCCCTCGTTCTGTTCAGTGAACATGCGTCATGACTGTACACTTCTACTCTTCAATCCCTCAAGCAAGACAGTAGCAATCCCATTTAGCAATCCGACGAGACGCTGTCTGACAAACTCTAGTGATTGTCCTCCAGACACCTACATAAGGGGCTCTGTGTCTCCGTCTGACTGATGCCCAGCACCAGGCCCGTGGTGGAGTGACTGTCAGTCATCAACTCCTCACTGTCAGTCTGTTCAAGCACCACTGTCAGTCATAGATCAGTCACTGACATCAGATCGGCCGAATCATTAACGGGTAGGCCAGGTATTCATTGTCATGATCCTGAGGATTTCAGCCTAATGAGACTAGGAGCTTTTGGGGGCAAAACAATATCAGAATATTGATAAGAAGACTTTATAAAAGGTCAATAACAAGAACAATAGCGCTATTGTGGTGGTGAATGGCGTTCCCTCATAATGAGGGTAATTACCTTAAGTTCACGGGAATAATTGCATATATATATATATATAAAATCATGATTATGATTTTCTTCATGTCGGTACGGCTAAGTGACTTGTCCTTCATCTCTGAGTTACAGTTTCCTTCCTGTACATCAAGACAAGCTTAGCGGACGGAGCTCAGGGGAACATGATCTCCCGGTAGGAGGATTACAGGCCGGGGACGATCCTAGAGAGAGAGAGAGAGGGGAGGGGGGGGGGAGGGGGGATTGTTGGCCTCAGAGAGAGGATACATTTTGCAGGATTTTGTTGAGATGGGGATGGATTCCATCCCAGTTTTCCCTCAGGTTGGTCACGTGCTCTGATCACAGATGGAGAGTGACGGTGGAGAGTGAGAGCAGACAATCGTTGGTGGAGAGTGATGGACGGCGGGAAACAGGTAGAGACGGACGGGTGTAGAGTGACAGGAGGAGGGCAGTGAGGGGAAGGTAATGGGTGGAGAATGATAGGTGGAGACGGGTGAAGTGAAGGGTGGAGAGACGCGGACTCAGTGTGACACATTGCGGAGAGAGACGAGTTAAGTATGGCACATGGGTAAGGAATCCCTCCCTCTCTCTCTCTCTCTCTCTCTAGGACCAAGTCTCCGTACGGGCAAGTCCCTTCCTTGGTCCATGCGCTCACTCCATTCCTGAAAGCGCACGATATTTAGAGGCATCTGTCCGGCTGTATAAATACACTGAAAGAATTACATTGTATACAAAAGACTAGCAATATATCTATACCAACATTTTAATGAAGAAAACAACAGTCATGTAAAAGGAAATAGAGAGAACGATAAGCAAAACTAAGGATGATAAAATGGAATGGAAAACGAAGATATTAAGAAAATATTTATTTATTTGAATATTTATTTAAAGGTAGGATGATAAAGCGAGGCAAACTGGAAGTGTAAAAAACACGTCTGGATAGTTTTGTATCCTGAATACAACCGGAAGAAAGATAAAAGATATGAAATTCTTTTAGTAAACGTTTTACGTGATTTGTAAATGCTTAAATCCCGGACTTCTTCAAGAAATATGGAGAGACTTACACTCATTATTTACATCCGAGTGTATCATTTTCCTGCGTTTTTCCACACGATGGTGGGTGGTTAAGCCATAAGTCTTGGTGCTGACATCAATTGCGCCATCTTCCCTAACCCATGTATATACGCTATGATATTATTCATTTCTGGACAATTTTTTTTTTTTTTTTCAAAGGAAATCAGAGGGGCTATGTGTCTTCATACATAAAGTGTCGTCTTTTTTCTCATTTTGCTTTCGTATCATATTTCTACTGTTCGCTGAGAGAATCTGTAATGTTTCCTCATCATGTGTTACAATACTGGATTCCTCCCAGTGACAGAGAATGGGCCATGTGCACGGTGAGGGAGTATGTGGTCAGAGAGAGAGAGAGAGAGAGAGGTAAATAAAAGGAAGTTAATGCCACTTAAGGCCCTGGTTCAAGAGAGACATAGACACAGGTCACTACAGTGAAGAGTAGCGAGGAGGGAGTTCATATCTACACAGATGTAGACGTTATGACGTGAGCGGGAGGGGAGGTAAAACTGTGTATAATCACACACAGTGTCAGAGTAGGTGACAACTGCAATTATGATGTCGCAAGTAACTGGTATTATTACCTGCCTCTGTGGGAGGGTTACTCGTAGGATTACAGAGGAGACAGAAACAGCTCTGGTGGAAGGGGCGAGGAGCCGTGAAGTATGTGTGTGTGTGTGTGTGTGTGTGTTGTGTGCAGAAGGGAGGGAACCTAACACGCCCCATCCTTAGGGAACGAACAGGTTGAATGCAGAATCAGTCGAGACTGTAAACAGTGCACAATGCTATCTATTGTGTCTTTTGTATCTATTGTGCTAAGTGTTCATTATCTTTTGACCGGCCGACGGTGGCTCACCAAGGGTTTAAACGCTCACCTTCTTCCTCTCTCTCTCTCTCTCTCTCTCTCTCTCTCTCTCTCTCTCTCTCTCTGGCGGTGTCTGGTTTCAGTACATCACAGGAACATGACAGCAAGAGAGTGGATACGTGCAGACGAGACCATTACTACTGTACGTACACCTCTCTCACACTCGCCCCCGCTCCCCCTAAACCCTTGGCAGATCAAGAAGATAGCAGTTCACCACGAGGGGGAATCCCCCCAGCTGTGGTCACGCAAGAACCTTTGTACAGTATCGATCTCCATCATCAAGCAAAACTAATTTGTTCAACGAAAGTCATAACAAAGTCAGACATATTAGAATATTTCTAGCTGTTGAGCTACTCTGTTGTGTTGGATATATCCTGCCTCGACCCAGTAATAACAGCCAGTGTACGTTATAGATTATAGAGTCGAAGTCAGTTCTCAGAAGTTCATTCTATATTTTCATCAGACATGAACCTCGTGAGAGCGACGGTACGACCTGTGAGCACTACGGTACGACCCTTGAGTACGTTGTTAAGACCTGTGAGCACTACGATACGACCCTTGAGGACGACGGCACGTCTCATACGTGCGATGGACGACACTTGAGCACGACTGTACCATCCCTATTGTGTACGATGGTATACGATCCTCGATCGCGACCGCACGACCCTTGGATCTCGTCGCACTCAAAGTTCGTACGGTCGCACTCAAGTCTCCCACCGTCGTACTCAAGAGCCTAATCAAAATTCAGGTCAACCTTACCCTTTCTCAGTCACTGTAATTCAAATATTGTCTTAATGTGTAGAATGTATGATGAAGAATCATCGTTGGGAATTTCTCTCCATCATCAGTGCACATCAGAGACCCCCACTCGTCTTCATACAGACCCCAGTCACTCTGTCTTCGCTCTGTCACCCACATCTCATCCATCACGCACATCTACGTAATCTTCATCCTGGGAACAAAACTAATATGTATAACAGTGTGGAATATGGCAATATGGCACAGTAAACACGGACAAATGAATGTTTAGAGCCAGGCTCCTCGCCCATTATGGCAACGAACAAAGACACAGACCCCAACCTCTCCCTCCCGGCTATTGACTTCCTCCTTTGTTCTCAAGTCTTATTTCTTTCTCTTTTTCTTTGTCACGTTCACCGTTTTCTGAGTTGTTCGTGCGCTTTGGAGCTGGTAGTATCGTCTTTTTATTTATATATGATAACATTGATATCAAGAATGATAATAATGATGATATTGATGTTGATAATGATAATGATAATTATGATAGTAATAATGATAATCATGATAATGATAATGAATAATGATAATAATGATAATAATGATTATAATGATAATGATAATAATAATAATAATAATGATAATAATAATAATAATAAGAAGAATGATAATAATGATAATAGTAATAATAATGATAATAATGATATTAGGTTAACTTGCATGACTAGGGTCTTGGGTTTGGTTGACGGTAGCATGGTTATCAATGGTCCAGATCTGGAGGTTATGAACAGTGTCGTGGAAGGTTATACAACTGAGGGAGATATTGTCACTGCTGAGACCAATGGCTAGGTCGCTCACTCACTTGTGTCCATCAGGGCGTCGTTCATAAGGACGAGGAAGCGCAAGGGTCCCATTTGTATACCTTGAGGGACGCCACAGGCGAGTGACCGGAAGATAGAGATGGCCCCTTGAGAGCGAAGAGTTTGACGACGACCACAGGAAGAAGGTACAAGCAAGGAGGGTAAGACTCCGCCGCAGTCCAGTGCTGATGGTTTTGCTGATCATTAGGTCATGGCTGACGAAGTCGAAAGTTTTGGTGGATTCAGAGAGGATGAGGGACACAGCGGTCTTGCCTCTCTCTCTCTATTTTGCAATGCAAGAAGTCGAGGAAGCTGATGAGGCAGTGGATGGTAAAGGAGGTCTTTATACCATAAACTGTTAAGAGGATAAAGACTTGCACTTCCTGCGTAAAGCTCAAATACAAAGCCTCCATGGAGGAAGTTGGAGATCAAGGTCATGGCAATGGATCGTGTCTCACTGATAGACTCGGGAGTTTCTTGACGTCAGTTCTGGAGGAACATAGAGACATATGAGAACTTCCAGGCAAGAGAGAGTTCAGAGCTACGAGGCAAAGCATTGGTGATGGAGCAGACGAGCTTGGCTGACTCAGAGACAGAATTCTTGCACAGGTAAGTCACTGACTGTAGCAGAGTGCTTAATTTTGAGGCTGTGTAAGCGTCTGGCAACTTTAAGCTATTGTACCGACTCAGGTGGTGCTTGGGCTGGAAGGTAGGCTGGGAGGCAGGTGGTGTCAAGGTGGAGGGGTTTCTGGCAGATGGTGGCAAAGTGATCGTTCCTAAATTGAGCTGGTTCTTCACTGAGGATGTGATCAATACCCGCTACTAGCTGATATCGAACTATTCTATAGGTTGTAGTTGTCTTTCCGTAATGTTTCAGGTGTTGTAGTTGTATTTAGGGGATGTTTCAGGTGTTGTATTTGTATTCAAGGGATGTATTAGGTGTTGTAGTTGTCTTTAAGGGATGTTTCAGGTGTTTTAGTTGTCTTTATGGGATGTTTCAGGTGTTGTAGTTGTCTTTACGTATAGTTTGGTAACTTTTGGTTATCTAATTTCGTCTGTCAATCATGGTTTTTTGTCTTTGATTGTTCTCAGATCTTACATGCTAAACAGTTTCGTTTTGTACCTCAATATAGCTCACGGCTCGTCTTTCCCTAGGTGTTCACAGATGATATGACATTTCTCGTTTTCATTTAAACTCATTATTTTTTCTTACAATTATGTCAACATTTCTTGTCATCACTGCAGAGGTCCAGGATGGAACTGCTTCCCTCAGAGGAGGGACTAAACCCAGGTGGAGTTAAATGTTGTTCCTGGTTCGGGTTATCGAGCGTGCGTTGACCTGCTTGTAGCCTGGGCCACTCACCCACTTGCCTGCGGCCCTCACCTGACCTCCAGGTGACTCTAATGTACTTCGAAACGTGAACATCTGCGTAGTCGCCTCTTTTGAGGATGATGTAGACCAGGGGGTCCTACCGTAGTGAGGTCTGACCAGGAGCTGTAAGATGTCTGCACCACAAATGGTGAAAATGTTAGGTTGGTTTTCATTCCTCGACCGTCATATGTAGCGGATCAGTGTTTACAATAATGTATTTATATGACAATGATCTTAGCAGTTTGTGCTTAAACTTTATTGTTGATTATTTCTTTCCTTCTTACTTGGCGGACGTTGAATTACAATTTTTCTATATAATCTTATAAGTTAACGTATTTCCTTATTTTCCTTTGTGATTCTCTTTCACATAACAGCCTTTCGAAATCTCTCTTCTTTTATTCTTCTTTTCATTTTCACCATCTTCCATCTACTGGCAGCTCCATAATCCCATTAAACTTCCGTGTTCAACATTTTTCGTCGTGGAAATTAAGAATTACTTCTACCAGCGGTAAGAAATGATCAGCCAGTCTGTGCGAGCCAGGGTATTGTACATCAGGTAATCTTGGTGAGCCAGGGTGTTGTTAGGTTGTGAGGACGTTCTGAAGAAGAGCTGAAAGATGGGGGATGAAATTATTAAGGAGAGGTGAGAGGCGCGCACGAACCCACGAGGGAGAGGAAATTACAGGACCTGAGATGTAGGGAGACGGAAGAGGAAGACCTGATGATAAAGCAGTAAGGAAAGCATACATAGGGTATGAGATCAGGTCAGACTTGGTAACCTCCCTTAAAGCAGAGAGATTAGGGTTCGGACGGTGCCTGAGGGGAGGCAGGTGAGTGACGGTTTGGCAGGTGAGGGGAGGTGACACACCTCCTGCTCCTTCCCTCCTCCAATAAAAGAGAGAGTTAGGTGAGGAGGTGGTGTTGAATGAACCCCTCACATGCCTCGGTGGGTGTTTGGCGAGAGAGGGTGAGTTATTCAGCCCCTTTGACACTACGTTGAAAGGGAACTAAAGGGTCGTGTAAGAGTGACACTGGAAGAAAGTGGAGAGAAGGGAAGAGAGTGAGAGGGAGCAAAGCAGGAGGGGAGGTCGGCGAGAAAAGGGGAGAGGGGAGGATACAGGAGGGCAGGGGTGGGGAGACACAATTAGCACTAGTGACCTAAAACCAGGAAAATATTGTCTTACGATAATCAGGTCACGACTAAGTGGATTGTCGGGTAATTATGTTTCTGACTCAGGTTGGAAGGCCCAATTACCAGCCACCACTCTGTCCCTCTTACATCACTACGACCCTCACCCATACCTCACCATTTCATCTGACCTTCACGCCTCAGCCGTATTTCTCCGTGGGTCTTTCACTATCTCATACTCATTGCCAAGCTCTTAAGTTCATCTTTACATATGTCTACATTACGAATAAATTCGATTAATCAATCTGTCATTCTCTCTACGTTTCTACCACCTTATGCATTTAGCTAAGTACGATTATACATTTTATCTTAATACCTTTCTCCTCTACGTGTATACGTTATCAGATTGTTTGTCTGCGAATTTACCCGTCTATACGTTCACTCGACTTTTATCTTTATAGCTATGGTCTATACATTATCTATATGCTTTCTTTCCCTGCTATCGTTTCCTCTGTGTGATTTCACAATAATCTTAATTTCCTTCCTCAAACTGTCTAACTATCCATCTCAACTAACTCGCTGGGAAATAGATATTGTAACTGTTTAACCCAAAAGAAATTAGTATGGTGTTGTGGCAAAGTTGTAGAATGTGGACACAACTCTCCTGTCGCCGTCAATAGTCACTTGTTGTGTTCAGAATTGTACCACACGATCGCGGAGGACGTGAATATATATTGAGAGTATGCATACAAGTGTCGCTACCACTAATAAAGTCGAGTGTTACGCTACATACCAAGGACTCACACCTCCAACGACATTGTGGTTTACGTTTCTTTTCTATCGATTATCCACTTAGGGTATCTGAGGACAACTGTAGGACTAATCGTAGTAGTATATACATAGGACTTTCGTACTTATCAACTTTGTGGATTACACTTATCTTGCAGCCATCTCTCAGCTTAGGGCCATAATTACACCGATGGTTTACTCTTGTTGTCATTAGCAGTTGCCAGATTTTTTGTTGTGCGCGTGAGTGGTGTGTGGCAGGTGTGTGGCAGGTGTGAGGGCGTTATAAGCGGACATGAGAGTATGTATATCTGACTGTCAGTAAGGTGATTATTTGCCTGTCTGTCTCTGGCTGTATGTAAGCTTGTGGGTATATATTTACACGACGCGCGCCCTAGATCCTCTCTTGTCCACAGTTATAATTCTTGCAGGAGCCCCTAGATGGCAGGCAGCTCAGTCACGGTGTTTGCAGCTAGGCGGCCTCCCGTCACCAACATTATCCATAACTAACACAGCACGTATCTCACCCCTGCAGTAGGGAACATGAGCAGGGACATCATTTATGCAGACGAAGCCACGCAAACAGTAGCGTGTCCACTTACACACTCCCTAAACATACTGGCTTTGTTCAGTTAAAACCATCCAGGCACAGCAGCAAGGAACGAGACGGAAAAATGAAAAAAAATGTCAATCAACAGCTGCGGCTTTGAGGAAACTGAATAATTCTATACCTTATCTTCCTTTCCCGCTTCACGTAAGTAGCGTTAGAAACGAATGACTAACGGCCTGTTTTGCACACACTCCAGACTAGCTGTCGTGTGTGACTTACCGACACCCAGAGCCTACCATCCACAACCAAAAATTCCAGATTCCTTCGAGGTTTACCTTGAACACTGTATAAACCCCAGCATATTGACAACTATTCCCCGTCCCCCATACACCACAGTGATCCAGTTCATTCCATCCCATGCACGCCTTTCGCCCTCCTGAATACAGATGTCGTGATATCCCCAAGCGTCCCTCTCCCTCATGCATTACATATATTCTGGAGAACAAGAACTACACGAACCGTCGTGAGGCACGAGCTCCCTCACACCTCTCGAACTTCGTGTCATCATTCTCATCCTCCTCCACATGAGGTGCACGACTGTGCTTTGCTATTCGTTGCAAGCCTAAGACGTACCACGCATCAACCGTGACCATACCGTCGGCGAGATGCCATAAAGCTTAATGTTGATGAGGTAAAGTCATCAGGGTCTCCACCATCCCTGCCTCTGTGGTCGACCACATGATGGATGTCATGGCTCAAGAGTGAACAATAACTTGAATATTCTGTCCTGGACAACAGCAGCTCTTGAAAAGTCTTTCGTCCTGCGTCCTCCTCAGAGGTGGAGTGTGTACACATAGAGAGGGTAAAATCCTCTGAATAATCATCAGTTTACAGTTGGCTACAGGTAACCCTACTCCCAAAATTGGTTGTTGTTGTGGAAACTATCATTTCGGCCGCTGCTCGCCTGAGCTGTCTGCATGTGTCTCCTATAACCTGGACTCACAGCAAGGGTCTGGCTGCTGCTTCCCACTGTGTGGGCAACCAGAGACTCGAAGATCAACCGTTGTGATACCTCCTCTGCTCATACAACAAGGCTGTGGAATTCCCACTGGTCTCGTGTCTGTCACTAAAACCTTTCCATCTTTAAGACGCGGGTCTGCAAGCACACGAGGAGCTCAGATTAACTCCTCCTGCAGTCCTGATCTCTCACGTGTGTCACTACCTGTCGCAGAAGTGGCCATACCTGGGGGCATCCTTCTACTGGTGTCATTTCGTCTAATGAAACCAGGCAATTGTTAGGCCATTGGTCACCTCACCTCACCTTACCTCACCTTACCTCACTGCACCTCACCTTACCTCACCTCACTGCACCTCACCTGAACCCACCTCACCTCAGCTCAACTCACCTCACCTCACTTCGCTATGTGGGAGGTCAGTACTCAATACATCCAAACCCTGAGGTTGGAGGTCGTGCATATTGACCTCGGGTCACAACACCTGGTCTCATGCGCCTAGAGATTAAAGGGAAGGAGAAGAAGAAAGAAGGAACAGCAATGCCTTCACTTCCATCATACAATGTGGCGTACTTTTTTCATTTGGGTTTTGCCTCAGTAAAAGCGTATTTGAAACTCAACATACCAGGAATTATGCATCACTCTAGATGTTATTAATTCAAACACCCTCCCCTTCTTCTCTCTCTCTCTCTCTCTCTCTCTCTCTCTCTCTCTCTCTCTCTCTCTCTCTCTCTCTCTCTCCCTCTCCTCAGCAACAGGTGGGAAGAGCCAGGCCGGAAGCCAGCGCCCTCAAACCCCTTCGTGACCGGGATGAAAACTCGTGTTCTCCCTCGTCCCTCTCACCGGACATTCAGCGCGGGCGCCCCCTCCTCACCGGGGGAATGATGGACAAAGTGCTTTTTCATGACGTGTTAGTTCCCGATTCTAATTCACATCAGCGTTATTTTCATGAAGGTTCTCTAAAGATCAGGATTGGTCTGTTGAAGACATACAAACTTCCCATACCTACCAAGAGTACTTACACACACACACACACACATACATACACACACACACACACATACATACATACACACGTCACTCT
>JAUTXX010006912.1:0-10046 GCA_032273605.1 Panulirus laevicauda
ACCACACACACACACACACACACACACACACACACACACACACACACACACACACACACACTGTCTTCACCGTTCTACACATGGAGTTTCCACCTTGGCTCCGGTTAATTAATTTGGGAGGACATACAATTAATATTTAATTAACCAAGGAGAACCTGAGAATGTGTAACAGAGGGGCTTGGTTCCTGTGTGGGAGCAATCCCACCATTAGACTAACCAGTAGTCAAATAATGGAAGGGAAATGATGGCAAATATTCATAAATCTTAAAATCTTTGTAATATTTGTTTTCGGAAAATGAATAGGTATTCTCCATTCTTACTTCATGCTTGGTCTCATCTATCTCTATTACCTTCCAATCCATTTCTGTATTCTGTCATTTACCGTGTACATGACTATGCATCAAAGAGCTGTAATTTCTGAGGATCTTAGGTATGTTGGTTAGACGATTAACCATTAAATTTCATGAGAAATGTGATGGGGAAGACATGCTGCATAAGACAAGGAACTGGTGATATGGAGAGACTGGATGTGATGGGAATGATTCAACGTCCTGAATCATATTAGTTCCTAAGGATAAAAGAGTAAATGTTATCTATCTTGTTAATATAATCTTTTACCTGTGGGATCTCCTTTATCAATGTCATGAAATATAACCTCATGAAAGGCATCTATGTCAAAATCAAACGGTGACGTTAGAAGGTCACGCTAATTGTGAAAAGGAACTGAAAGGAACACACGTATGTGGTCGAGGAGAAACTCATTCCAGTCTAACAGAAACGCATTACACAAGAGGTACGTAGCACACTGTGTATAAACTGCAGTACACCATTACGTTTCATGATAAACTGCCTCTGGCCTCCCCTGAATCAATGATTACTTCAAAATGTTAATCTAAAGACAAAGTTCTCTTCAAAATGAGCTTTGATTTAGTGAAAGCAGTTGAGTCAGTCGGCTTACGGAAAGTACAACACGCCGTGGGACGCCCTCCTGTGTAAACAAAGAATATATATGCCTGGCCTGAGGAGGACCCAAAGTTTCCTCACAGCATCATTATCACACGTCCCTAAAGTTAGAAGGATCATCTCCAGAACTCCCTCAAGTGATGTCACACTCCAGCCATCTCCAGACTCGGCGACATCAACACTACACAACACTCCCGATGCCACTGAGACGTCTTCCAGCCTTCCAGACGTCACTATCACTCCAGACGTCACTATCATTCCAGATGTCACTAACTTTCCAAACGCCACTAAGATTCCAAACGTCACTAGATCCTCCTTGCCATTCCAGACGTCACGACGCTCCGTAGCATTCCAGACACTACCACCAAAATCATAAAGATCTGTCACACTCTAGATGCTATCCTGGAGCTCTGTCGCACTCTAGACACCATAAGGACGCCCTGTAGCACTTCAGTTCTTATAATGAAGCACCACAACACTTAAGCCATCATCACTACACTATACACAACGGCAGACGATAGCACGACATTCTTAGCGTTACAGGCGCAACCATATCCCTCTGTGGTACTTCAGACGACACCAGAACACCGTGCATCATTCTTGGGACCATCCTTACGGTTCCTGTCTACATCTTACGTGCGCAACAGAGCACACCAGATGTCTTCAGAACGTTATTCAGCACTTTAGATGTGTTTTGTCTGTGTATAACACTCTTTTTGATAACCATAATACTCTGTCAAACCTGTTTCCCTTTCTCAAGACCTGATCAGTACAAGTATCAACACTTAGTTCTTCATCGCAAAATTACTACAGTGTAAATGTCATCTACACGTTATGAAAAATTTGGGACATCATTTTGACAAACCATGGCACCTCATACGCTACTGAGGTCCTCTGCACCAAGACGTACTCTCCGTAGTAACGCATACGTCGCTGTGATACTATGACGCTCTGAGGAAGCTGTAAGAATCACCAAGATCTTATGTATGACTTTATCATGTTGTTTAGAAACCTAGACGTCATCAATGCTCTCCAATACCCGAGGCATCAATGAGACGTTTCATACCGCCATAAAGACTACGCTGACTCACGTTGTCATTATTGCTTCGAGCGTTCCAGATATCCACTATCTTCAGATGCCGTCCCCTAATACAGACGCAAACACGTGTTTTATGCAGGCATTAAGTTCCAGAGCTCCCCTGAAACACTTTAGGTTTCCCTTCCTTCCACGACACTCTCGATCCTTTCAACCACTTCGAACACAACAGCCATCCCAGCACTGCAGATTTCACGACACTTCCTGATTAACGAGCGGGACGTGAACTGTCCCTGAGCAGTTAATCATACGAGGAGCATCCCATTACGAAGCGTCATTCATCTTGGGCTGACTGAGCCAATTATACAGATTCTGTAGTGATCCTCAACTGTGCCGAAGGAGACTTATTCTGAGGACGGATTTCTCTCACTTCTCGGGTACGAGAACCAGCTATACCATCTGTCTTAACACTTCCAGTGGACGGGAACCAGCTGCATCATCTGTCTCAACGCTTCTATGCGGAGGGGCGCCAGCCGCGCCATCTGTATGAATGCTTCTTGTGGATGGGAACGACTGGGTCGTCGGTCTCGACGGTTCTTGCAGGAGGAAGCTTCTGCATCATCTGTCTCAACCCCTCTCGTGGACAGGAACCACCTAACCCATGTATCTCAATGCTTCCTAAGGACGGAAACCGCCTGTGCCATCTGTCTCAAGGTTTCTTATGGACAGGAACCATCTGTGACATGTCTCACCACTTCTTGAGGAAGGGAGCCATCTGTGCCATCTAAAGTTCGCCTTGTAGAGAACAATGTCCTCCTTCACCAGCTGCCACAACCATTTTCAAGGACTCGGGGGTAAACCCTGAGGCGCCTGCTACAGTCCCGTACAACCTGATTTAAACTCTAAAAAGAAACTCAATGGCGCACAGAGAAGTTCCACTCCTACCATACCCAAAGTGTATGGCAAATCTTTTTTTTTTCTCTTTTTATATAGTCCCGAGAGAGAGAGAGAGAGAGAGAGAGAGAGACAGAGAGAGAGAGAGAGAGAGAGAGAGAGAGAGATCTATTGCCCTACGCTCGTTCCTTATCGGAGATTTTCGTTTCATATTTAAATGAATATACACAAAAATGTTGGAGCAAAGGTTGCCAGGTACTGCCATCCATCAATCTTTCTCGCGTGTACAGACGGCTGGCAACTCGTTTAACGCCTCCGACAAGTGCTTGCAGTTGCCATGAGTCGGTAAGCGAAGCATAACGTATGACAACCCCTTCACCGTCCCTAGGTAGTGTTAACAGTTGCCACAATAAAGCGGACATTATGAACTGGCAACCGTGACGGCAAGGATCCAAGTTGCCGTAATAAACACAGCAAAACGTAACCAATGGCAACCACAGCAGCGGCCTGGGAATGTCAACAGTTGCCACAGCAAACAGAAGGCTATACCTAACCACTGGCAACGTCACCCGCTCAGCTAATGTCAACAGTTGCCATAACAGAATGAAACCTAACCTCTGGCAATCCCTCAGGTTTCTCGAGCGAGTAATATCAGCCGACACTATAAACACAGACTGAATGTAACCATTGGCAACCACTCCAGTGCCCCCGGCGAATGTCAACAGTTGCCACAATAAACAGAGTGCGAAGCCTCACCTCTGGCAACCCCAGGCCAGTCACGTAACCTTCCAATTAGTCGGTATCAATATTCAAGTCATCTGCCACACCTACTGACTCAGGTTTAAACCCATTCTAATAAGGCATCAAAGGCCTTATCCACACGTTGGTCTACAGGGAAAGGACTCAATAATGCAATATTACTAATACATTTCAGTGTGTATTGCAATATGCAATACGCTGAACACCTAGACAGCACGGACAATCACTCGTGAATATGATTTCAATGCTTTGTAGAAAAGAACAAAGGTTCATAAAGCAGAGAGTTAGCGAGACGAGGAGCCAAAGTTAACTTCAAGTAAAGGATTATGTGTCTCGTATTTGGCGGAGCAACTCGCCAGGTTGGCAGCCTTCAGAACAGCAGCTTCCCTCGCCCTACAGATAGGCATTACCATTTTCGTTCAATATGGAGCAGCTGTAGGCAAGACCTCGCTACATATTGGTGGGGGCTTCAAGCCAGCTACGTTTTACCTTATACGAACGTTAAACCCAAACACAAAACTAACATTCAAATTCCGTGCAATATTTATAAACATCTTTCCTTGATCAACTGACATTGGTATCAGCCTCGTCATCATACCAGGTCCGTCCTAGGTATCAGCCTTGAATCATGGAAACAGTTGAAATAACTGGACAAACTATTTGGAAAGGGTTTAGTCAGGCCCCCTAGGATTAAGGTCTGGAATCTGCTGCAAGATACAAGGTAATACGGCTTGGTTGCACAATACTACGGAATCTAACATCAGACCAATTACTGCCATTCTGCTTGTAAATATGTGACAGCAAATACGACTTACCCTATCTTACGTACACTTTACGATGGTTTCGGAGGCCTTCCACCCTCAGAGCTGGGTCTGGGACCTCACCTCACATTACGTATACCTTACAATGGTTTTAGGGGCTGTCCTCAATCTACGATCAAGTTTTCCTGATGAGGGCTTGGTGCACCAGCCTCTCTGACTCTTCATCTTCCCATCAAACTACCAATACGAAGATTACTGTCGTCTAATCCATGATCTTGCCTAGAAACTTCAAAGGTAACTACCACCTGGTCGCTGATGTAGTCCCTTTTCTTTAAAAAACCATTTCTAATCTACCAATCAACTGCGATGGAAAGCTGAATGCCCACTAGACATGATGGCGAGTCAGTCATAACAAACACCTAAACTGTGGCTGCAGGCAGCAACAGCCTGGATGATCACACAGGGATGGGACACTGCAGAACATGAGGTGGTCCAGATAAATCCACCTTCAGTTAAAATCCCCGTAAACATAATCGGATTAATGAAAGTTGTAGCGGCGTATCAGCGAGGCTCATCACGTTTATAATGATGATGATGAAGAGATGACGATGATGGTGATGACGATGATGATGACGATGGTGATGTTGATGGATAAGAACACTTGATGATGAGCGGATGATAATGTTGAAGAAAATGACATGATTGTGTGATGACAATGATGTTCATGAACATGAACCGATGACGAGGTAATGGTGAGGAATATGATAATGATGAGGGAATAATCATGATGAATATGACGAACAGAAAGTGAATATATATATAAAAAGGACTGAAATGATAAATGTCTTTCAAAAGTAAAAAACATAAAATGTCACACAATGAGACGCATTTCTTATTTCGTTTCCATAATGGATATAGAATGTAACACAATGAGACGCATTTCTTATTTCGTTTCCATAATGGATATAAAATTAAACGACCAAATTTCTCCAGCCGTTTGCTGGACATTTTGTCAGACACAAGAAATATTCACTTACGTAACCAACCCATTTAAACAAGTGTTCCATTTTCAAGACTACGGCTGGAACTTCAAGTTGCCAGTCTTCCCGGTGAGCTTCCAGATACTAGGTATCACGGAGAGAAACCGTTCCATCCAACACAGGACCCATTCTGCGTGCTGTGTTATTCAGCTCCAAATTTACATGTAAGCTAGCATCTGTGTGTTTGGGTGAAACCTCTCATGATCTCCATGTAGCTCAGCTGGAAAGAAGATTACACGTGGAAGAAAATCCTCTTTAAACTTCAACGAAAGGCAGTCAAACTAATTTAGGTAGACATAAATGTAATTATAAAAGTTGTAATGTATTAGAGCTTCAGGTGTGCGTGTGTTGTTTTTCATCTTTCTTCCAGGCATGTATGTGTTTATGTGTGTATTTATGTGTGCATGTGTATATGTATTAATGTGTAAGTCTGTGTGGATGAGTATTTCTATGATTAGGATTATATGTGTCTGTCATGATACAAACACACGAGTATGTGTACGTCTGTCTACATATGTATGTGTATGAGCAAGATGGTCGTGCCTAGCGTTATCTTATCAGGTAAGGCAACAACCTAACCTACCACTCAAAGCAACGTACTGTAACACTACGTCTACATTCTACCCAATCCCCAACCCCGTCACAGGAACATTTAATTCCTCTCTAGTTTCACGCCTAGTTAAGTCCTCGCTCTCTTTCTGACTATTATGCATAGTAATTACATAACAACCGACTATCTTATTACACTTTCATATCCAGGTACATTATAATATCAGGGGCACACTGTAAATAATCCCCTCCATTTAAAAGCGTACATAATACGAGGCCAATTACATTCTCACCAAATAACCCACAATGGTCCATGTATGAAAAAAAAGGTGAGAAACGGTCGCAGCCCAGACCGACCCACTGATATAATGGGTGACGATGTCAATAGACCCGCCCATCCCCTATTTCACTGCGCCTTTGTTGGGTAGCGATCGTATCCTTTGCTGGGGCGTTCCTGCAGACCAGTGGGTTATATGGACCAAAGAATACTACGGACCCACTAAGGTCCCAGATATAATGGTCGACGTCGTGCATGGTGTACTATGGTCCACGGTGTCCTACGGTCACAGTGTCCTATGGTCCGTGATGTCTCATCGTACACAGTGACGTATGGTCGACGGTGTCCTATGGTTTATGGCATCCTATGTTCCTCGTGCTACAACTTTAATTCCGACCTGAAGAGTGTAGAGCCTCCATGGATAGTGAAGAGGTCATACATTACGTAACATAACTTCATTATTGCACACTATACGTTACTATACCTGTGGACTATGAAGTACACCTTCATTACCATATTCTAAACATCGTTAGTCTAGTTATGTAAACCAGGAGTAAATCTTCCTTGATAATCACACTCTTCACATCATCAGCTTACTTATAGATAATTACTAAGGCAAGGGAGTTTACACACTAAGCTTGGCTGAAGTTAAGCCCGGTAATCAGCCACCTGATTCAACCCCGTGTTAAGGTGTTGGTTATCAGGTAAACTTCTGGAGAATCTATCTAACTCCTTCGTGAATACATCCACTAAAATCGTCCAAGATGGTTCTTGAGTTTCGAAGTGAGAGATCGAGCCCTGTAATTTCAAACCATTTTCTCTAACTGTATACATATGGCGCAATTAAGGTTCATTAGCCTTAAGTTTGTACATTGATCGTATCCTAAAACAGCCTTACTGAACAAATGGGATACACAACCTTGGTCTTAGACCCAGTAGTGGGGGTAGAAGACCTCCAGATCCATCGTGAATTCTACGTCAGGTGAGGTACAGTAAACATATATCATGATTCAAGAATGTGTAGACTTTCAGAAATGAAGTACGTGCTTCTTAAAGATCTACATTTCTTGATTTTAATCCACAATCCTTGTTTACCCACCCACACACTCACTCACACATGGAGACTTTCCATTATTGTTTTAAATTTTAAAACCAAAGCTTTTCTCGAGCCAACGTCATCCTACGGGAAGCTTGAAGCTTATTCATATAAAGCAAACGACGCCACTTTCAAGATCATTTCATTTTCTTTTCAGTACCGACAAGAATTGAAGTCAAGTCTTTCAACAGGAGCTGAAGACCCCTTTTCAACCCCCTTACTTTACCATCCCCTCTATTCCTCTCCCACAATGACCCCCTGAGGCAAGTGGCTACCCTAATCTCTTTACGGGGAAATACATTTCCCTATTCCCTACCCCGCCATTTCCTCCTCATTTAAATAAAAGCCCAGAACAATGTAGAATTTGACAATAGCAGTGGAGCCCCTAGTCAATATCTGCTGGTCGGAGAGTTGTGGGGAGCAGGGAGGCTGGGACGAGCTGGTAGTAGGACGCGGATGTGGGGAGGATGTATGAATGAGGGGAGAAAATGTGGGGAGAGGAAGGTATAGAAGAGGAATGTCGACGGCGACTGAGACAGAAACGAAATGTTGGCGGATGACAGACAGGGTAGGAGTTTTGTGGAACGGAAATGGGAAGGGGAGGAGGTTTGGGAAAAGTGGCTGGAACGGGAAAGACTAAAGAGGGTGGCTGTGATGGGTATGAACCCAAGGATGCCACAGCAGATGGAAAGGTATTCTGGAAGAAGCATTTTAATCGGGTTGAAATTCTGGAAGAGACAAAATAGAGAAGTTAAGAAAGGTAAGGGTAGACGGGCGGGGTTAGTACTCTGGAACGGGTGTCTGGAACTAAGAGAATGTTGCGTATCTTCATTTTCTCGACCATTCCAGTATTCTGATTCCTCCATGCTTACCCTTTACTAAAACCATAATGAACATTTTAACTTTTCAACACTGACGTCATCAGGAAACTAAGGAAATAACATCTGGAATTTTCCAGTAGGCCTACACGAACCTAACCCTGTGTCACTTCCTTCCTCCTCCTTTGTTCCCTTCTCCCTGACCTTCATCCAGTTCACTCCAGTTTCTTTCCAGGACTTACAATGGCAGACCTACTTTCTGTTTCGTTTCTTAAGACTTTATTTTTCAGATTCTTCAACGTGAACACCAAGTTCCTTGACCTTACCTCGATTTTTTTTCATTCTTCAATATAGATATAATATTTGGCTTATATTCATATAATATTTGGACATATTTATATAATATTTGGAGTTAGTTTCTTCTCCGTTCTCTCTTTATGTTTTCACAGATCGTCTGCTTTATACCACCCCAGTTCGCTCTTCTTAAGGTTACTAAGCCAGATGGTCGAAGATAGGTATCGCTGAGCCTCGGGTTGTTCACCCTTATGGCCGCCACTGCTCATGCGACTTTTATGGTCCCTCCTGAATGCATTTGGCGACAGCTGGGAGCCCATACGTGTGTGTGTGTGTGTGTGTGTGTGTGTGTGTGTGTGTGTGTGTGTGTGTGTGTGTGTGTGTGTGTGCGTGTGCGTGTGTGTGTGAACGGTCGGTCCAAGTATCGTTGCGCCAACGCAATCGATATTAAAGTGAAGTTCGTAGTCAGCCACTTTGTACACAGGAGAGGACGACTGGTGAGGCTTAACATACGAGATCAATAATGAATACCAACACCAGGAAATTCCAGAGACGTGATGTGAGGGAAATAAAACATATACTGCCCTCTATAATGCCCTAGTGAAAGGAGCCCCGCATCCTCGCTATGTACCCTGACAATAAAGCCTATAAAACCACAACATCAACTCTTGTTCCTTTCACCATCAAACACAAAGAATGAACAAAGAAAAACCAGAACAGCGGTAACGACTGTGAAACACAGAAGCACACGACAAGTGTGATACTGTCTGTGCTGAGTCATACAACGACAAGGGAGCTGTGTTGTCAGTCACCACCTCCAGGCCCCCACCCAGGAGGCCCAGAGCCAGAAACAATCATATCTAAACTGCTGGACACTCACTACCTCAACACTCGCGGACCAGCAGAAGCCATGTAACCCTTCCCTTGCTGGGTACTCAGGTCCTCGTCATCCTTCTCCTGCAAGATCGTCAGGTCCTGGTCACTCTACTGCGGCAGGAGAGTCAGATCCTAGACATCCTAACCTTGTTGGATAGTCAGATCCTGGCCATCCTAACCTTGCTGTTCACATCCAACATAAGGACAAAACTAGAACATGTTTCTCAAGTTAGGTCATCACATCTAAAAGAGACACAAAATGCCATAGAAGATCCACAGGAAAGTAACAAAGAAGGTGTAGGAATTAAGACAGTTAAGTTACAGGTAAAGGCTTAAGGCTTTCAAATCTGACCACCTTGGAAGAGAGAAGAGCGAGGGGTAACCCGATCACAACCTTTAAGTTTTTCACATATAAATGGCGAGGACTGTGAACAGTTCTCCTAGAGATGGAGGAGGATAAAGCAACGAGAGGACATAACATGAATTTAAGAAACAAACTTGAAAAAAAAAATCTAAAAATCTTCATGGTGTAGGAGTGGTGGATGAATGGAATAAATGACTGAGGACTTGGTTAATGCAGACAGCAGACACAAATTTATGAAGTTGTAGGATAGTAAAGAATGTTCAGGAAATGGGGCCTCTCTCCCCATGCAAACTAAATCGGTGATAAAACACACACACAC
>JAUTXX010006923.1:0-10046 GCA_032273605.1 Panulirus laevicauda
TCAAACTGGTGTCAAAAGAGAACAGCTCTTCGAAAGATACAAAGACAGAACATCCAGAGGCCATGCCAATTAATAAACAAGAAACGTGTTAGAAAATATGCAAAGAAATGCTTTTCCAGTTTCAGAGAAGTGGATGGAGAGAGTAAGATAACTGATGAAACTAAAAATGCCGACAGCGTAAGTTTTGAAATGTTTTACGATAGAGGAAGTTGAAGAGATGGGGCCGTGCGAGTGTAGAACTCAGCATGTTGTAGAAACAGGAAATTACTAGTTGGTTAAACACAAATATACACGTATATTTGTACTGAGCATATATCATTTCTCTGTGGTTCTTATTGATTGAAAAAAGAAATAACAGAAAATTATCAAATTTGCTTCCTCGAATGTATTGATTTAAGACTTCAGGAAATATGGCGATATCAAGAAATCCTTCGTGATGTTTGGCTGTCCATGAAGCTTTTTTTCTACATGTGCATAAACTTGGCGACTTTCTGAAGTGCTGTTATCACTGAGAACTGATTCACTACAATTAGGTTGTATGAAATCTGTTGCAGCGATAAAAAGAATAATTCCAATGCCTTTCACAAGAAATATTGAACGACGAGAAAGATAATTGACATAAGCAAGGTGATGTCTGCCTAACAGAACGTTAGGGTGTATTCGAAAACAATTGGTGGGTAGTAACCAGCGAACGAGTAGGCATTAGTGGTACAGAAGTTACGTGTGCGATCCACTTGATGTTCCAAGCCTACTCCGAAAGGTCAGTGGTGGAATTTTATCTGGTATGAACTCGCGCCGGAAAGGTTTCAGAACGTCTCTGGTTCGTCTGTTTACACGACACACTCCAGGCACACGATCCTGATATGTAGAAATGGCAGGGTTCACAGGCTAGGGAAGGCTGTAAAGCTGAGAGTCCAGATGCAAGCAGACACGAGCATGGATGCACGGTTGCTCAGACGTATGGGTTGGTTACGAGGCTGTGATGAGGGGGACACTGCTGCACAGTTATCAGAAAAGCTACTATCTAGTGTTTTGGTCTCTGATCTACCAATGTTTATCAAACATCATGTGATTCAATTAGAAATTCAGGAGTTGTGTTACTGACTTTCAGTCTTTGTGTCTAATTTGTCTTTGTTCTTGAAGCGTCTATGGCTTTGTACATTCCTTGTATCTCTAGATTACTGTCTGTATTGCCGTTGTGTTTCGATGTCTTCATACTATGTGTTTATACAAGTTTCCTATGCATATAGTCCGTGTGTTTGTACAGTCTCTCTTGTCTATACAGTTATTCACTCTATACAGTCCCTCTATTGCTATGCATTTGGTACCATAAGAGAAAATTCATTTTCTTTTCAGTGGTCGTCATCGGAATATTTGTATGTCCAAAGGACCCCTTTTCACGAGACGAAAAGATTGTGATCTCTATTCTGTTCGACTGAGTAACCACCACTAACATCTTCTTCTGTCCCTCTTATTTACATTCAATATACCAGACTCTAGCCTCGCACACGACCCACTCTTCACACCCAGTGTCCCGTATCTTTTTTTTTCATATATTCTCCCCTCGTTTTGCATGACTAACGAACTGGCCCATTACATACTGGGGCATCTCAGACCATCACAGCCAACTGTCTGAAGTGAGGGAGGAGCCCAGTGACTTAGTTTGAAGCAAGGGTTATTCTCTTCAACTTTTATGCGTGATTTTATTATACCTTCTTTTTCCCCCGAGAGTGAGTTACATCTTAAAGAGGAATTACTCCTACTGTAAGCTACGGGAATATAAGACAAAAACTGTAGAGTATGTGTTTTGAGCAAAAAGGAAAATGAAATACTTGGTTATTTATTAGTAAAAGACTTTCTAACCTTGTTCAGCTGACTCTACCATCGCTTTTGTTATCAAGCTCACCATTGGTGTTATGTACAATCTTCACGATGTATTGTCTATGAATCAGATACATGATAAAGTGGGACGTACAGGTACTACTTTATAGCTATGTATCTCGAAGTACATGAACGTAAAGCCGTCTGGCCCTCACAGGCGGAACCTGAGAGATTACTACGGTATAGTTTTGTCTTTTCTCTGTTGTCTTGTCCTCCTTGTTGCCCTCCCTCTCTCCCTCCGCCATGATATCATGTTATCTCTACTCCCAGCTATAATGGCCCAGCGAAGCCTCTTCGGCCGTAAGGCGAATTACTTTGCAAAACTATGACATCTTATTGTTATGTGTGTGTGTGTGTGTGTGTGTGTGTGTGTGTGTGTGTGTGTGTGTGTGTGTGTGTGTGTGTATGTATGTGTATGTGTATTGTAGCTTCATTTATATGTAAAAGATAATTCTATATAATTCTATAATACATACCTCTATAACATGTAGCATAGAAGCTCACAAAGAGGATGTGAGCGACCATCATCTCTGACGCAGTCTTGGGGAAACGACACAAAGAACCTGAACTGGAATGCTGAGAACGCAGTGGAAACCCAAGCTGCCACTGAATGACCATCACTCACTTGCTTCATACACTGGAGTTGTCATGTCTAGTCAGAACTGATAACTATATGGGAGAACGGGGAGACGGAAAGATAAAGATAGGGTAGAGATTACCATCTAGCATTACCAGCTGGTTTGAAAAGAACGTGAATAAAGAAACCCGAAGATGGCTTGATATTTCGATGATGTTGATGTCATTTACACGTGAGGCTGGAGGATCACAGCGGTTGGTGGTAATAATGGGAATCACAATGGCAGACGAGGAGGAGGAAAACCCACTGACATACAGGAGACATAGCCTGCAGATGATGGCCCTGCTGGCGGAGGGGGGCCGGTGTAATCTAGCCCTATATACGGAAATGAAAAAGACATCTGGAACAATGCAGGGTCCAGGGGGAATGCAGACACTGGAAATGGATTTCCAGGAAGGGAAAAAAAAAAGTGTCTCGTGAGGAACGCTGAGAGAGAAGGGCTAGGAGGGGAGTGCTTGATAAAGTACAGAGGGACCCCTTGTGGTGGTGGCCAGATGTGTAGATACCTCATGAAATAGGACAGATGGAGAGATTATGTGTGAGTGAGAGGCCGCGCGTTGTGAGGTAAACCTACGGTGAAATGATGAGAAATTGAGGAAATTGATGCGAGGGACGGATTAGGGTGGCTGGTATGTACTGCCTATTTCCTCCGTGGGTACCTGTGTCTGGGGTAGATAAATGCTGGTCTAAGCTATTAGATTGCTTAACTGAAAATCAGTTACAGATTTGAGTTAAGAAATTTAACAGTTAGGTGTGGAAATGATGTAACTCCCTGGGTGAAAGTCATCAATTGATGACAACAGCTGATGGTCTTGCTGACCACAATGTACTCACTGCTCCAATCCTGGTTGCGGCAACTGACCCGCAGTCATCATAGCTGTTCATCCTCCCTGGGTCCTTGGTTATGACATTTAATTGCCCGTAACGTCTCAGCTAACAAAGAAATAATCATGTGTCACCAGTTGATGTTTATAGCAGTTTAAGGGTTCAGATCTCCTTTTGCCACTCAAATGCTTTGAGGATGGAGCTTTGCATCGTAGTTAATCCCAACGTACATTGTCAAACATGCTTCAGCTGATTAGTCACCTGCTCCTGCTCTTCCAGATGCTCCACGCTCTCACTAACCTGACATTTTCACTCAATCACTTATTGTCAAACGTTCCTACATTCTTCCAGACACTCCCAAACTCTCCTCAATGCTCTCACACTCAGACGCTCACAAACGGTTCTAAACATTCCTAAATGCTCCCTTGCTCTCACTCACAGTTCCCACACTGGCAGAAGCTCTCACACACTCACTCCCAGACTTCCTCAAACTCTCAAAGATGTTTTCATCCTCTCTCTGATACTTCCACTCTCTCTTAGATGCTATGAATCTCTCCTGCAAGACACTCTTACACTTTCCTTCCCAAACTCTTTCCTCCTCTACTGCAGACGCTACAACACACTCACTCCCAAAATACTCTTACACCATCACACCATCCAAATGCTCCCACACTCTCACTCTCAGACGCTCCAACACTCTCGCAGATGCTCCCGCTTCCTCAATCCCAGACGCTTGCATGTGACGTACTCGGCAGAGAGGTATAGAATAACGGGATTTTTCAAGATCTGCTGGGTGACCATTTTCATGACAATGTTTAGCAATCGCTTTTTTATGGTTTTCCCTGCGTACTGCATGACGGTGCCAGTAACACTTCTCCGTTACAGTTTTTCTGGTCTGGTCTATATAGATATCTTCACTTGTCTTGCATTTGACGGCGTAATCACTCCCAATTGTTGCATGATTTGGCCTACTATTTATTAAGGTTTTACTGATGGTGTTATTGTACTGGAAAGCCACATTACATGTACTGTTTTTTAAGAAAATTTTTCAGATTAGCTAAGTTGGGAGAATTGGGCAACACTAAACATTTAGACTTATCCTTTTGTCACATTTTTGTTACAAGTAGCATAAACCTTCTTTCTAGCCTTCCAGTAAGCTTTGTTCACAAAGCAATTAGGATAATATAACTGCCTAAAGATACGTCTTATATGACTACATTCGTCTTCTAGGCCTATGGGGTCACATATCCGTAGTACTCTTAAAAACATGGACATAACTACTGACATTTTTATAGAAGAATCATGTACTGAGAAATAATGAATATAGATCTCATGATAGATTAATCATTGTTTTAGGGAAAGATTACACTGACTATATCCACACTTGGCTGGGCTATACCCTTGTCCGGATTCTTTTCATTTCACAAGAGAAAAAGACAAATAAGCCTCATCCATCGCCCTAGAACCAATCTGCCACTGACAACACTGAATTATCCATTCAATCAGTTAATGGTGAGGGGAAATGCAATAGTGAAGGGACACATTTCCCCTCATGTCCACCACTAACATTATTTACGTCTCTTTAATCACAATGACAATTTGCTGATTTATCTCTTAGGATTATCTATACACCTTTCTACTTTTACCCCAACAATCTTGAGTTGTCTGATATCCTCCACGACTCATGAAGAGCCTCGACATGGACCTACTGTCTGACTTCCCTTGTGTAGCGCTTGTTTTGTTGAATACAGAAAAAAATAAGGATTGAATACTGTGCCAGGAGCCATCTATAATGACGCTAAGACTTTCGATGTCTTCTTCCTCTTAAACATTCATCCCTCTCCACGACATCATTACTCATGTCAAAAGTACTCTTGTTGTACTCTCGTGTGCTCTTGCCAACAGGACTTTTATTGTACACTGGTCAAAAGTACTCTTGTTGTACTCTAGTGTACTCTCGTCAACAGCACTCTTACTGTAATTCTGTCGGAAGGACTCTCACCGTACTCTTAACACATCATCGTCCGTGGCTATAGCACCCTCAGTCCATCTTTTCTTTCACTTGACTATACCACTCTATGAAATTATCACACGTCATTAGTCTTGCCATGTCTGACCATGTTTATGACAGCCATAACCTTCCTCTGGGATCTTCCTATCTCTAACGCAACTCACTCACTCAGTTCTTTTTCTTTTTTTTTTTCGTCTGGCCACTGCTGTCTATCAGCTTATCACTATTGACCGCTCGAACTTATCATGATCATTATTTGACCAATTAGTTTCATCTAGCACTAAGGGAAGACAGATGAATCTACACAGCAACACAATACTTAGTCTTTTCGAGGCTTTTTGTAATACTAGAAGGAGACAGAAACAGAGGACAAATACCTGTCACACTTTGTATCAACGGAGGCGCAAATTAAGACAGTCGTGGACTTGAAGAGAAGTATTCGTCAAGTCTTCTTTGAAACATAAATGTGGTGCTGCTTTATTTAATCGTACTAAGAAATAATTCGATGTATCAACAATCCGGTTGTTCAGAAAGTACTTTGCCTCATTCGAAGTACAACATTCTACCCACAAATTTGCTGAGTGAAATCCAACCGACTTAATCTTGGGAAGCAGCTAGGACCAAGGTTATCAAAGCCACTTATGACTCTTCAGTTTTCGGAAATATATCTACGTCCTCATTCTAACAGCGGAGTTTCTCAAGTACCTTGGGTTCAGCGTTTTACTCTCTCTTTATCATCTTTGTAAAGTTTCTTAAGGAGGTTGAGCTCACTAGTGTACTGTCCTCGTCCTGTATACTTTCTCAAGTAAGGTAACCAAAACTGGACACAAGGTGGGGACGAACGAACTAGTCAACTGTGAGGAGTGTGAATCATCTTTTTTTCTGTTTTCTTTCTTTGATTTGAAATGAGTTCCCTACGTATGAAGCGTCTAATTTTGTTCACACTATTCAGCACTCCTTACTTGGTTTTATATCATTTGCGTTATGTTTCTTAGAGAAATTCTTGTCATAACTTTTAGTCTCGCTTTTACTGCCAGTGTGTATGAACTTTACGTCAATCGATATTAGAGGTTCATTTGCCACCTATGAGCTCATGTCATTATTCCGTCTACGTCATTTCGCATCTGTAGACGTACAATTTTTGCCCTAGCTTCACTTCTTAGTCTACTGCCGTCTGCGATTTTTTATATACTACATCATAGCACAGAATCACTCAATTTTTATGGCTGATCACCGTTTCCCTTGTTAATGATACATGTATCAGAAACAGCATTGGTCCCAAGGTAGACCCCAGTCGCACGCCACTTCTTACGTCTCCGCTCTCTGAGACTTGGCCGTTGATCCCTAGCTCGTTGTTTACGGCCAGTCAACCAGTTTTCTGATTAGGAAAAGACAAAACCACTTACAGCATGAGAATCTAGGCAGATTATGTCACCGCTTTTGCTTTGATCATACTGATGATGAAGGTCTGTTTCTCAGTACTCCTCAACATATCTAGAAAAGATCCTACCTCTTTCGGAGCATCTTACCTACGTTTTTATTGTTCACTAATTCCTACGAAAGATCAGTCTTCTATCTCGGACCTGCTTCTGTTTAGTCACTCTCGTCGTTATGTACAGCACTTGCCTGCCATCTAAGCAGCAAGATATTCCTTTATTTACTTCAAACCTTCGTATGAGGTAAACTGTTTCCCCATAGCTGTAATCCCGTTTCCTTCCTTACCACAAGTTCACCTTGAAAAGTGCACATCCTTACCAACTGTACATGACGGAGCTTTATCTACCATAGTACACAGGACAAACTCAGCTTGTGTACTTGCCTTGAGACCAGATACATCATGAAATCGTTTGTTGCTACCGTCATGGCTATGGTTACCTATTTCCACCTGAAAGTTACAAAATAGAATATGTTGTCAATGGCATTGTGTATATCAAGAGCTTGATGCAACACATATTATCCTCATGCTTCACTTACTATCTTCATACTTCTTATATCTCCGTGCCACAGTTATCATTTTCATACTTCGGCTATTATCTCCACTCCTCACTTAATATCTTCATGCTTCAGCCATTGTCTCCATGTCTCAGTTATCATCTTCATGCTTCAGCTAACACATTCATGCTTCGGCAGTTATCTTCATGCCTCAGTTATCATCACCACATCTAACCAACTATCTCCAAGCTAAAGCTATTGTCTCTCTACTGCAGCTAATATCGAAGTCATAGAACACGTCGTTGTGTTGTGCAAAGGCTCCGTAGCAAGCAGCAGTCAGAAGTGCAGTAGGGTACACAGGCTCATCCTCACCGCCATCAAAAGAAAAAAATCATCATCTTGATCCACCGAGTTCTCCCATCAGCGTTCATTCCAGCCAGCTTCCACGAGAAAGAAAAATCCCAACTCCCTAACGCACAACACGGTCCGGTCTCAGAGAGAAAAAAAAAAAATTCTGCGAGTTTTCATTACCATTAAATACATTTTCCACGGAGAGGACCAATTAGAGGAACTTTTGGAAGAATCCAGGAAGCAAGCTAAGTTTAAACGGTCCAGTAATTACTCGACTAGCTGAACACATTGGTTCTCTTGGACTCTGATACTGTGAACGCTCTCGATGCCCCATGTTCAGTGTATCTTGCTTTATCCCTCTCCTTCTCTGGTCATGTGAGGGCCGTTAATGTAAGGCAGTGGACCCCCGGCTATGGGGCGTGGGCATTGGTCTGTGGTGGTAGCCTTAGAGTGTGAATCGTGGTATGTGATGCTTGTTATAAGATGTGGACTCTTCTATGTGGTATGAGATGTGGAACCTGGTACTTACTGCCAGTTATGAGGTGTGGAGCCTGGTACTTAGTGCCAGTTATGAGGTGTGGAACCTGGTACTTAGTGCCAGTTATGAGGTGTGGAGCCTGGTACATAGTGCCAGTTATGAGGTGTGGAACCTGGTACTTAGTGCCAATTATGAGGTGTGGAGCCTGGTACTCAGTGCCAGGTATGAGGTGTGGAACCTGGTGAGGAGTGCTGAGTATGAAGTGTGGGCCATCATGTGCTGTGCTAATTATGAGGTGTCGACCCTAGCGTATGGTAGCAGGTATGAGGTGTTGACCCTGGTGTGTGGCGCTAGATACGAGGTGGTATGTGATGCTGGCGAACCTTGAGTTTTATTTCTATTTTTAAGTAGGAGGCTTCAGTTACAGACAAAAGCTCATCTCGAGGACGGATCTCAAGTGATTTTCTTTTCATGTTGAAGGCTTCAGTCACGGACTAAAGCCCACATCAGATGATGTATCTTAATTGAAATATAGAAATGATTATGAAACGGAAAGAGAAAAGACAAGGGAAAGTATTTGCGAATTTTTGAGAAAGTGAAAAGCCAGTCTTTTAAAAATGTACCAGGGTACCAGGTTATAGTTATTAGGACGGCATGAGAAGTTAAAGAGTTCCAAAGTTTCGACGCGTTAATGAGAGGAAGGTATAAGAAAAGAGGAAAGAAGAATTGTAAGAATATCGTGATAAGTGGAAAACCTACGTTTTAAAAACGGCCAGTCGTAGTTGTTTGAAAAGATATAAGGAGGCGGGAGTTCCAAAGCTCCTAAGTGTAGAGAAAGTAACAGATATCAAAACGGCCCACTCTTGAGTTGCCAAGTCCTCACAGTAATCATGTGACGTAGTAACTTGCCGAGCAATACGTTGTCTAGCCAGCGGCTTTGTGACCTAGCATAATGGCGAAGGGTAAGTGGGTCAAGTTAAGAGATCGTAAGAGAGTTGGTAAATCGAACTGAATTAGACACAACTCTGTCTAGCAAGACTGTAAATCTACGACCTCCCAGATGTGGGAGCAGTACTCCATTCAAGGACAGATCAGTCCTTTGTGTAAACGGAGCAGCTTTTCAGACGAGAAGACTTTACGGACTTTAAGCAGAACTCCCATGTTCTTCGGGGCACAATTACCTACTTGTACAACGAGAAGTTTCCAAGGCTACAGTGACACTATGTATGTTCATTGTGTTAAGGTTTAATTTAAGGCCCTTAGGCAGCACCTAAGGCAGTTATAGTAGCGTGGCGGCGTCCAGAGGGAAAATGCCAAATTGAAGGTTTACTTTAAAGCCCCTTCGGCGGCGCCAAAGGCCATAAGAGTTACAGACCCATTTGGTTTTAGATATAAGGGATATTTGATAGTTTCTGGTGGTGAGTTATGAGGTGTGAGCCTGGACTGTCTGGATCTTGACATAAGGTGTGAACCTGAGTTGTGTGGTACTGGTGATGAGGTAAGGACTTAGAGTGTTTGGTATTCAGTATAAGGTGTGGATCTGAGGTAACTGGTGTTCAGTATATGTGGATCTCGGTGCCTTAGTGTTCAGGATGAGGTATGGACCTGGAAAGTTGGCTCTCAGTATGAAGTGTGGACAATAGCTATCTGGTTCTGAGTATGAGGTGTGAACCTAGATTATCTGGCATTCAGTATGAGGCGTGAACTTGGGGTGAATGGTATTCAGCATGAGGTGTTGACCACAGCTGCCTAGTTCTGAGTATAAGGTGTGTCCCTGTGGTTGTCTGGTGGTGAGTGTGAGTTGCCTGTGTAAGTGAGTGAGGATAGGCAAAAGGTTTGGGATACTGTGATGTGTCGCGTCGGGAATGAGATGTTTTATGCATCTCTCTCTCTCTCTCTCTCTCTCTCTCTCTCTCTCTCTCTCTCTGTGT
>JAUTXX010006934.1:0-10045 GCA_032273605.1 Panulirus laevicauda
TGCCCCTCTTTCCAAAACTCTAGCATTTACCTCCCTAACAACCCCATCCATAAACAAATAAAACAACCATGGAGAAAAAAAACTCATATGCTCAATTTTCGTGAGAACTAACATCCTCAGCCCTCCGTAAAAGCAGATATGCTCAACCCTCCGTGAGAACCGATGTGCTTGTCCCTACCTAAGAACTGATATGATCAAACCTCCTCGAGAACTGAAATGCTCTAGCGTCTTTGAGAACTGATGTGCTCAACCCTTCCGTGAGAACTGATGTGTTCAACCCTCCGTGGGAATTAATGTGCTTAACCCTCCGTGAGAACAGATGTGCCCAAGCTTCCGTGAGAACTGATATGATCAATCTTCCGTGAGAAATGATGGTCTCATTCCTCCATGAGAACTGATGTGCTCAACCCTCCGTGAGAACAGACGTACTCAGATCTTCCTGAGAACTGATGTGATCAAATTTCCTTAAGAACTATTGTGATCAACCCTCCGTGAGAACTAATATGTTCAACGCTTTCTTAGGACTAATGTGCTAAACCATCCATGGGAACTGATGTGATACACTGTAAGTGAGAATTAATGTGCTCAGCAATTCGTAAAAATTTATGTGGTCAACTATCCTTGAAAACTGATGTGCTCAACCTTCCGTGAGATCTGATGCGCTGAACTCTCCGTGTGATCTGATTTGATGAGCCCTCAGTGAGATCTGATGTGCTAAACTCTCCCTGAGAACTGATGTGATCAACCTTCCGTGAGAACTGATGTGATACGCTCTGGGTGAGAACTGATGTGCTCAGCTATTCGTGAAAATTTGTGTGGTCAACTCTCCGTGAGATCTGATGTGATCAACCCTCAGAGAGATCTGATGAGCTCAACTCTCCCTGAGAACTGATGTGATCAACTCCTTCGTGAGTACTGAAGTGCTTACCCCTCTGTGAGAACTGATATGAACAACTCTCCGTGAGAACTGATATGCTCAACTTTCCGTGAGAACTGATGCGCTCAACTCTCGGTTAGCACTGATATGCTTAACTCTCCGTGAGAACTGATGAGCTGACTTGTCCCCGAGAATTTTTTATGTGCTCAACTCTCCGTGTGAGCTGATGTACTCGACTCTCGGTGAAAACTGATGTGCTCAAACTTCACGTGAGAAATGATATGCTCAACTCTCCGTGGGAGTGATGTGCTCAACTGACCGTGAGAACGGATTTTCTCGATTGTCCGTGAGAACCGATATGCACAACTCTCCGTGAGAACTGATGTGCTCAACTCTTCGCTATAACTGACGCACTTAACTTTCCGTAGGAAATGATGTGCTCAACTCCCAGTGAGAACTGATATGATCAACTATCCGTGAGAAAACTGACGTGCTAATCTCTCCGTGAAAACTGATGTGATTAACTCTCCCTAAGAATCGATAGGCTCAACTCTCTGGGAGAACTGATTTGATTGGATTTCCGTGAGAACTCATGCGCTCAACACAGTGAGAACTAATATGCTGAACACTCCGTGAGAACTGATGTGCTGAACTCTCCGTGAGAAGTGATGTGTCTCAGCCCTCCTTGAGAACTGATGTGTTTAAGTCTCTGTGCAAACTGATGTGCTCGACTCGGTTAAAACTGATGTGGTCAACCCTCCGTGAGAACAGATGTGCTTAACTCTCCGTGAGAACTGATATGCTCAGGTCTCCGTGAGATGTGATATGCTCAACTCTCTTTGAGAACTGAAGTGTTTAACTCTTCGTGAAAACTGTAGTACTCAAGTCTCCGTGAGGAGTGATGTGCTCAACGCTACGTGAGAACTGATACTCTCAACTCTGTAAGAACTTATATTCTCAACTGCACGTGAGAGTTGATGTGCTCAACTCTTCTTGAGGCCTGATGTAATCAGCCTTCCGTGAGAACGTATTTGCTCAACTTTCTCTGAGAACTAATGTGCTCAACTCTCTGTAAGAACTGACATGTCCAACTCTCCGTGAGAACTGATGTGCTCAGCTCTTCATGAGAACTTATGTGCTCAACTCTCCGTCATAACTGATGCACTCAACTCTCCATGGGAAATGATGTGTTCAACTCTCAGTGAAAAATTATAAGCTCAACCCTACGTGAGAACTGATATGCTGAACTATCCGTAATAACTGGTGTGTTCAACTCACCATTATAACTGCTGCGTTCTACTCTCCATGGGAAATGATGTGCTCAACTCTCTGTGAGAACTAATATGCTCCGGTGACCGTGAGATCTGATTTGCTCGACGCTCCGTGACAATTGATATGCTCAAATTTCCGTGAGAGCTGACGTGTTCAACCTTCCTTGAGAACTGATGTGTTCTACTCTCGGTGATAACTGATATGCTCAACTCTTGCTGGGAACTGATATGCTCGACTCCCCTGAGAACTGATGTGCTCAACCTTCCGTGAGATTTAATATGCTCAACCCTTCGTGAGAACTGATGTGCTTTACATTCCGTGAGAACTGATATGCTTAACGCTCTGTGAGAACTGATGTTCCCAACTCTCGGTGATAACTGATATGATCAGTTCTTCATGGGAACTGATATGCTAGATTCTCCGTGAGAAGTTATGTGCTCTTTTTTCCGCGAGATGTGATACGATCAACACTCCGTGAGAACTGATGTACTCAACCCTCCATGAAAGCTAATATGCATAACCCTTCGTGAGAAATGATGCTCCCAGCTAAACGTAAGAACTGAATTGTCCAACTCTCTATGAGACTTGATGTGCTCAACTCACCATGAAAACTGATGGACTGAACTCTCCGTAAGAATTGATTCGTCCGACTCTCCGTGAGAACTGATTTTCTTAACTCTCCGTTACAAGTGATGCGCTCAACTCTCCGTGAGAAATGATATGCTCAACTCTCTGTGAAAAACTATATGCTCAATTCTACGTGAGAACTGATGTGCTCAACTCTCTGTGGGAAGTGATGTGCTCAACACTCCTTGAGAACTGATGTGCTCAACCCTATGTGAGAACTGATGTGCTCAACCCTATGTGAGAACTGATATATTCTACACTTAGTGAAAACTGATGTGCTCGACTCTCCATGATAAGTGATGTGCTCAACCTCCCGTGACAACTGATATGTTCAAACCTCCGTGAGAACTGATGTGCTCGACTTTCCGTGAAAACTGATTTGCTCAACCTCTGTGAGAACTGATTTATTCAACTCTCCATGAGAACTGAGGTAATCCACTCTCCATGAAACTGATGCTCTACATTCTCCGTGAGAATTGATGAGCTAAATTCTCTTTGAGAATTGATGTGCTCAACCCTCCATGAAAGCTAATAGGCGTACCTCTCTGTGAGAAATGATGCGCCCAGCTCCACGTAAGAACTGAATTGTTTAACTCTCCATGAGACTTGATATGCTCAATTTTCCGTGAAAACTGATATGCTCGGGTCACCGTGAGATCTGATATGCTCAACTCTCCGTGATATCTGATTTGCTCAACGCTCCGTGCAAACTGATGTGCTCAACTCTTCGTGAAAACTGATGTGCTCAAATCTCCGTGAGAACTGATATGTTCAGCTCTCTGCGGAAACTGATGTACTTAACTCTCCGTGAGAACTCTTGTGCTGAACTCTTCGGGAGAAGCGATTTGCTCAAACCTTCGTGAGAACTAATGTGTTTGATCATCCGTGAGAATTATTATGCGAAGCTCTCCGTGATAGATGATTTCCTGAGCTGTCCGTGGGAACTGATGTGTTCAACCCTACGTGAGAACTGATGTGCTCGACTTCACAGTGAGAAGTGATATGATTAACCCTTTGTGAGATCTGATGTGCTCAAACCTCCATGAAAACTGATATTCATAACTCTTCGTGAGAACTGATGCTCCCCAGTCTCCGCAAGAAGCGATTTGCTTAATTCTCCATGAGAACTGATGCCTAAACTCTCCGTGAGAAGTGAAGTGTTCAACCCTAAGTGAGAACTGGTGTGCTTAAGTCTCAGTTTGAACTGATGTTCTCCAAACTCCGTGAGAACTGATATGCTTCTTCCTCCTTGAGACCTGATATGCTTGACTCTCCATGGGAGCTGATATGCTCGACTCTATGTGAGAACTGATGTACTCAAACCTCTGTGAGAATTGATATGCTCACCTCTCTTTGAGAACTGATGTGCATAGTTCTTCGTGAGAACTGGTGGGCTCAACTCTCCGTGAAAACTGATATGCATAAATCTCCGTGAGAACTAATGTGCCACACTCTAAGTGAAAACTAATTTCCTCAACTCTTTATGAAAAGTGATGTGAGTAACACTCCGTGAGACTTGACACTCCGTGAGAATTGATGTGCTGAACTCTCCGTGACAATTGATGTCCTCAACTCTCCGTGGAAACTAATGTGCTCACCCGTACGTGAGAATTGATATGCTCAACTCTCCGTGAGAACTAATGTGCCAAATCCTTCATGGAAACTGATATGCATAATTCTCCATGAAAACTGATGTAATGAACTCTCCGTGACAACTGATGAGCTCAAATGTCCGTGAAAAATGATGTGGTCACCCCTACGTAAGAACTGACGTGCTTAAGAGTCCGTTTGAACTGAAGTGCTCAACAGTCCATGAGAACTGATGTGCTGAACCCTCCGTGCGAACTTCTGTGTTCAACTGATACGCTCAACTCTCCGTGGGATCTGATGCTCTCAATTCAGCGTGCAAACTGATGTGCTTAACTCTTCGTGAAAAGTGATGTGTTCAATTCTCCGTGAGAACTGATATGCTCAACTGTCCGTGAAAACTGATGTGGTCATCCTTACGTGAGAATTGACGTGTTTAAGAGTCCATTTGAACTGATGTGCTCGACTCTCCGTGAGAACTAATGTGCTGAACCCTCCGTGAGAACTAATGTGCTGAACCCTCCGTGAGAACTGATGCGCTCAGCCTCCTCGAGGAGTGATGTGCTCTCTAAGAGAACTAATCTCCTCGACTTTCCATGAGAACTGATGTGATCAACTCTCCGCGAGAGCTGATATGCTCAGCTCCCCGAGAGATCACATATGCTCACTCCTCCGTGAGAAGTGATGTGCTTAACTCTCATTGGAAACTGATATGCTTAACCCTCCGCGAGAACACACACCCTCAACTCTCCGTGAGAACTGATTTGTTTGACTTTCCGTGAGAAGTGATGTCCTTAACTCTCGTTGGAAACTGATGTGCCCAACTCTCTGTGAGAACTGATTTGCTCAACGCTACGTGAGAACTGATATGCTCAACTCTCCGTGAAAACCATTGTACTCAACTCTCAGAGAGAACCGATGTACTCAAACATCCAAGAGAACTTATCTGCTTAATTCTCTGTGAGAACTGATGTGCTCAACGCTACGTGAGAACTGATATGCTCAACTCTCAGCGAGAACCAATGTACTCAACTCTCAGAGAAAAATTGATGTATTCAGACATCCAAGAGAACTTATATGCTCAATTCTCTGTGAGAAGTGATGTGCTCAACTCTCTGAACGAATTGATAAGCCTAACCCTCCGTGAAAATTGATGTGCTCAACTCTCCGTGAGAACTGATATGATCGGGTCACCATAAGACCTGATATGGTCATCTCTCCGTGATATCTGATGTGCTCAACTCTGCGTGCAAAATGATGTTTTCAACTCCTCGTAAAAACTGATTTGCTCAAATCTCCGTGAGAATCAATATGCTCAACCCTACTTGGGAACTGATATGCTCACCTCAACGTGAAAACTAATGTTTTCACCCCTATGTGATAACTGATGTGATCAACTTTCAGAGAGAACTGATGTGCCCATCCCTATGTGAGAACTGATGTACCCGACCCTCCTTGAAAACCGATTAGCTGGACGTTCCGTGACAACCGATACCATCAACTCTACGTGAGAACTGGTATGCTCATCCCCTCCACGAAAACTAACGTGCTCGACTTTCCGTGAGAACTGATATCCTCTGGTCACCGTAAGATCTGATATCCTTAAATCTCCGTGAGATCTGATGCTCTCAATTCAGTGTGCAAACTGATGTGCTAAACTCTTCGTGAAAATTGATGTCCTCAAATCTCCGTGAGAACTGATATGCTTAGCTCTCCGTGAAAACTGATGTGGTCATCCTTACGTGAGAACTGACGTGCTTAAGAGTCCGTTTGAAGTGATGTGCTCGACTCTCCGTGAGAACTAATGTGCTGAACCCTCCGTGAGAACTGATGTGCTCAACCCTACGTTGAGAATTGATATGTTCAACTCTTCGTGAGATCTCTTGCTCAATTCTTGCGTACAAACTGATGTGCTTAACTCTTCGTGATGTGCTCAAATCTCCATAAGAACTGATGTGCTCAACTGTCCGTGAAAAATGGCATGGTTTCCCTTACGTGAGAACTGACGTGTTTAAAAATCCGTTTGAACTGATGTGTTGAACCCTCCGGGAGAATTGATGAGCTCAACCTACACAAGGAGTGATGTGCTCAACTCTCTATCAAACTGATTTGCTCGACTTTCCATGAAAACTGATGCGATCATCTCTCCCGAAGAGGTGATATCCTCAACTCCCTGTGAGATCAGATATGCTCATCTCTCCGAGAGAAGTGATGTGCTTAACTCTCGTTGGAAACTGATATGCTTAACCCTCCGTCAGAGCAAAAGTCCTCAACTCTCCGTGAGAACTGATTTCTTTGACTTTCTGCGAGAAATGATTCGCTGAACTCTCCATGAGAAGTGATATGCCAAACTCTACGTGAGAACTGATGTGCTCAACTCTCCGTCACAACTGACATGTTCATTTCTCCGTGGAAACTGCTATGCACGACTTTTTTGCGTGAGCTCATATGTTCTGGTCAGTGTGAAATCTGATATACTCAACTCTCCATGGGAATTGACGTGCTTAACTCTGCTTGGAAATTGATGCGTTCAACTCTCCGTGAAAATTGATGTCCTCAAATCTCCGTGATAACTGATGTGCTCAACCCTTCGGGAGAACTGATGTGCTCAATTCTCCGTCATAATTGACATGCTCATCTCTCCGTGGGAACTGATATACTCGATTTTTCGCGAGAACTAATCTGCTCTGGTGACCGAGAAATTTGATATACTCAACTCTCCATGAGAGCTGATGTGCTCAGCTCTGCTTGGAAACTGATGTGTCCAATTCTCCGTGAAAATTGATGTCCTCAAATCTCCGTGATAACTGATGTGCTCAACCCTACGTGGGGACTGATATGTTCAACTCTCCGTGAGAACCAAATAGCTCATCTCTTAGAGAGACTGATGTACTCGAACATCCAAGAGAAATCATGTGCTCAACTCTATGTGAAAAGTGATGTGCTCAACTTTCTGTGAGAACTGATATACTTGGGTCACCGTAAGACCTGATATGCTCAACTCTCCGTGATATCTGATGTTCTCAACTCTGCGTGCAAAGTGATATGCTCAACTCTTCATGAAAACTGATGTGCTCAAATCTCCGTGAGAACTGATATGCTCAACCTTACGTGGGAACTGATATGCTCACCTCTACGTGAAAACTGATGTGTTCACCCCTATGTGAGAACTGATATGCTCAATTCTCCGTGATAACTCATATGCTCAACCATTCTTAAAAACCGGTGTGCTTGACAATCCATGTGAACTGATGTGCTCGACTCTCCGTGAGAACTGATGTGCTGAACACTCCTTGAGAAATGATGTGTACAGCTCTTCGCGAGGAGTGATGTGCTCAACCCTCTGTGAGAACCAATGGGATGGACGTTCCGTGACAACTGATATCATCAACCCTACGTGAGAATTGATATGCTCATCCCCACCATGGACTTTGCATGAGAACTGATATGCTCTGGTCACTGTAAGATCTGATAACCTCAACTCTCCATGAGATCTGATGTGCTTAATTCTGCATGCAAACTGATGTGCTAAACTCTTCGTGAAAAGTAATGTGCTCAAATCTCCGTGAGAAATGATAGTTCAAATGTCCCTGAAAACTGATGTGGTCACCCTTACGTGAGAACTAAAAGAGTCTGTTTGAACTAATGTGCTCGACTCTCCGTGAGAACTGATATGCTAAACCTTCCGTGACAACTGATGTGCTCAACCTCCACGAGGAGTGATGTGCTAAAACTCTCTATGAGAACCGATGGGATGGACTTTTCGTGAGAACTGATGTGATCAACTCTCCGCGAGAGCTGATATGCTCAGCTCCCCGTGAGATCAGATATGCTCAACTCTCCATGAGAACTGATGTGCTTAATTCTCGTTGGAAATTGACATGCTTAACCCTCCATGAGAGCACATGTCCTCAACTCTCCGTGGAACTGATTAATTTGACTTTCCGTAAGAAATGATATGCTGAACTCTCTATGAGAAGTGATGTGCCAAACTCCCCTTGAGAACTGACGTGCTCAACTCTCCGTCGTAACTGACATGCTCATCTCTCCGTGGGAAATGAAAATGCTCGACTTTTCGCGAGAACTGATATGTTCTGCTCACCGTGAAATCTGATATACTCAACTCTCCATGAGAGCTGATGTGCTCAACTCTCCGTCATAAGTGACATGCTCATCTCTCCGTGGGAACTGATATGCACGACTTTTCGCGTTAACTGATATGTTCTGGTCACCGTGAAATCTGATGTACTCAACTCTCCATGAGAGCTGATGTGCTCAACTCTGCTTGGAGACTGATGTGTTTAACTTTCCGTGAAAACTAATGTCCTCAAATCTCCGTAAGAACTGATGTGCTCAACCCTCCGTGAGAAGTGATGTGTTGAACCCTCTTTGAGAGCTAATGTGCTCAACCATCCGCGAGAACTTCTGTGCTTAGGTTTCCTTGAGAACTGATGTGCTCAACTCTCCGTAAGAACTGATATGCCTAACATTTCATGAGAACTGATGTGTTCAACCCTCATTGGAATCTGATTTGCCCAAATCCTTGAGAACTGATGTGCTTAAACCTCCTTGAGAACATATGTCCTCAACCCTCTCTGGGAACTGATGTGCTAATCTCTCCGTGAGAAATGATGTACAGAACCCTATGTGGAAACTGATTTGCTCAACTTTCCTTGAGAATTGATGTGCTCAACCCTCCCTGAGAACTGAATTGCTCAACTCTCAGTGATAATTGATATGATCAACTCTCCTTGAGAACTGAAATGCTCAACCTTCCTTGAGAACTGATTAGCTCAACCCTCAGCGAGAACTGCTATACTCGACCTTCAGTGAGATCAACCATCCGTGGAAACTGATGTGCTCGGATTTCCGTGAGAACTGATATTATCACCCCTCTGTGAGAATTGATTTGCTCAATCCTCCATGAAAAGTGATATGCATAACTCTCCGTGAGAGTTGATGTGCTCAGCCCTCCATGAAAACTGAATAACTTCTCTGTGAGAAGTGCTCAAATGTCCGTGAGAAGTGATATCCTTAAGCCTACAAGAGAAGTGATGTACTAAACTCTCCGTGTGAGCTGATGTGCTTAACGTTCCGTGAAAACTGAAATGTTCAACTCTCTGTGATAACTGACTTGCTCAACCTCCCATGAGAACTGATGTTTTCGACACCTGGTGAGAACTGATGCGTTCACATCTTCCGGGAGGACTGATATGTTCAACTTCCGTAAGAAATGATGTGCTTAACTCTCCGTGAGAACTGAATTGCCCAACTCTCCGTGATAACTGATGTGTTCAACCCTCCGTGAGAACTGATGTGCACGCCTTTCCGTGAGAACTGATATGATTAACGCTTCCGTGAGAAGTGTGAGAACTGATGTGTTTAAACCTCCTTAAGAACTGATATGTTGAACTCTCCGTGAGAACCAATTTGCTTGACGTTCCGTGAGAACTGATGTGCTCAACCTCCCTTGAGAGCTGATTTGCTCAACTCTCTGTTATAACTGATGTGCTCAACTCACCGTGGGAACTGATGTGCTCAATTCTCCGTGGGAAAAGATGTGCTCAACGCTACGTAAGAACTATTTTTTTTTTGTACTTTGTCGCTGTCTCCCGCGTTAGCAAGGTAGCGCAAGGAAACAGACAAAAGAATGGCCCAACCCACCCACATACACATGTATAT
>JAUTXX010006956.1:0-10044 GCA_032273605.1 Panulirus laevicauda
TTCCTCCCGCCCTCGCACACATGCTGTCTGGACACAAAAGCGCCTCCGTCCCTCCCGCACACACTGTACACATCTCTACTGCCACACTATGGTGGACTCCACGCCTCTAAACACATCGCTCTCGATACCGGTCAGCCGTATTCAACAACCACACACATGCCGTACACACACACACACATTGCCACTGCCGCCGGCGCTCCTCTCCTCCGCCACCTCCCCCTCGCAACGAACATGCCCACCACTCCGCCTCAGTTGCCTATCCTCGTAAAAAAAGATATATAAAAACTATTATTACGTTAACAAGGAGCCACGTGCATACATATAGTATATGTGGTTTTATAAATTTTCTCTTAATCTTCTCTTAACTATTGAGGAAGTTGTTAACGATTGGTGGATAGTGAAGCTAACTGACTGCCTCAGCCCTGGTGGTTGGTAGTCCTACAGCCCACACAGCCAACGAAAACGGAAAATTGAGTTGTTTTATGCGAATGAAATTTAGAAATACTTTATCTTTCTCGTACTCAGCTGTCATGTAACCCTGTGGACCATTGTATTATCAACACAGTTTTCATCATTCCAACACTTCGAGTGTCATAGGGTATTATGGGAATGTGCTACGACACTTCTTCCTTTCCTAGTACAATTGAGGTTCGGGAAACCCTCGTTCGTTCGTATCATCCTCTGTCTGTAAGCTACTTTTCCACAAACACATCTTTCAATCACCTTTCCACAAACACCTGCGGATCCGTGATCACTTTCTACAGTCCTGAGACGGCCTCTGATTGGTGCATGTCTTGCAGGTGCCACATTGCTCAGTACAGAACTATGTTGTTGACTGCATAAGGCAATGAATCTACGTTGATTATAAAAGACAGAAAATATGTAGTACACCATATATGTAGATGAGCTTATTGAAGTTCCCTTTCTCATTACACAGTTAATGAGATAATATGACATCAAATTAGTCAACAGTAACCGATGGAACAAGCGACTAGCAGTCGCTTGATATCCTTCCACCACCACACCACACCACACACACCAACCCTCACCCCAACGGGTAGGGCGACTTACTGTCAAAGTCGTCCACCTCCTCAGTTTACTCCAGGCCTCTCAAGAAGCAGGGTGTTGTACGGTATATATACATATTACGTCCATTGTGTGATGAAGTAGTTTTATACCAGATGTGACACTTGAGCGCAGCAGATCGGCGCATTAGAAGACGATGCTAACTCTTGTGTGAATCTATCTAATTCTGGTTTTCGTCAAGTGCAACAGCTGAATGTTGTTAAATCGTTCGTGTAGACAAATTGTGAGGAAATAACTCGTGTATGTTCCTACCACGAGAAAGTTATGATGCAAGTGATTGATTGTTATTGGAAAGTTATGAGTGATTGTCAAGGTTATTTTGCGAGTGATTAATTGTCAATGGAAATATATTCTGTATGTGGTTGTCAATAGAAAGCTTTTCTACAAGTGATTCACAGTTAGTATGGAAAGTTTTTCTGCACGTAATTTATTGTTGATAGCAAGTTAATCTGCAAGTGATTTATTTTGAGTTATTTTGAAAGTGATTGATTGTCAATAGAAAATTATTCTGCGTGAGATTAATAGTCAATATAAAGTTATTCTGCGAGTGATTGATTGTCAATAGAAGGTTATTCTGCGAGTGATTCTCAAGAGAAATTATTTTGCGAGTGATTAACTGTCAAAAGAAAGTTATTTTGAAAGTGACTGAAATCGTGAATAGAAAGTTAATCTGCAAATAACCTATTGCCATTAGAAAATTATTCTGTGAATGATTAATTGCCATTAGAATAAAGTGAATAAGATGCGTCAAAAAATGGAATCAGAACCGTTTAAGGTGCGTCAAAAAAATGGAATCAGAACCGTTTAAGGTGCGTCAAAAAATGGAATCAGAACCGTTTAAGGTGCGTCAAAAAATGGAATCAGAACCGTTTAAGGTGACCCAGATAAGTGTGATACTTTTGAAGAAAAATAACCTGAATAATCCCGGGTTGTAAATTCACTGATCGTCGTAGGAAAAGGTAAGTAGCGAGCATTACCTCCGCTTATTTTCTATCTAATTTAGCGCTTATTGGGTGATTACTTTTTGTGTGTCGTAATGATTGGTACAATATGAGCACGGCGGAGGAGAAAGTGAGGTAGGAAGGGAGGTAATATGCTCAGGTTGGTTTGTAGGTGTCTCATGGTGCTTCGCTGTGATTGTCTGAATATCATGTTGCCTGGATGTGACTGGCATATGTATTTCATCCATTTATGTTTATTGGTATTTCATTACAAGCGTCAGTTTCGTTGTAATTAGCATTGGCTGATTCGCGAGAGGTTGGCAGAATTATCAGATGAATAGACTAGGATGGATGATTGGCAGTGAAGGATAATGTGTAGTGGAGAAGGGTTCTCAGAATTGGTTGGAAACTCTCGAAGGGTTGGTAGCACTGGTAGTGGACACAACAGCGAAGGTTGCCAGCTTTCGGTGAACCCTGTGGTGACATTGGGCAACCCACGGTGGAAAATTCCTGGTGGTAGGTGAAAGAACATCACGTTTTCTTTAACCATTTTTATTTTTTTGTTCAGATTTTTTTGGTTTTATTTGTCTTCTGTGTCTTACAGAAAGTCAGTACAGAGTGACGGTCGTAGATAATGTGTAGCTAGTCATCATGCCGTCATGAGAAGTCAGGATGGGTTCATATAGCGGATGTTAAAGACAACTTGAAAGCCATTAAAGTTAGGCTCCAGTCCTGACTCAAACCTGTTTACACGTATATCGTCATTCTGTACATTACTGTATATATTCTGAAGTAAAGTTTTACCCCATAACAAGGAAAAGCCGTATGGACAAATTGCATGCGCTGGGGAACACGTCAAAGGCTACATAATTGAAAAGTATTGGGGAAAAAAAAATTTACAAACGTTTTGGAATGATGTAATTACAGTGCTTTCGTTTTCAGTAACACATTCATAGTCCAGAGTAAACCTTTTTACGGAAATTGGATAGAGTACTGGACACTACGTGCTTATTTATAGTTCACTAGTGACGGATTTTAGTATGATGTGAACGGTAACCTATAACGTATACGATAGTGCTTTATCAGGAGGGAACCATGAATAGTTTATATAAGATTAGGATGATTGTGGTGTGGAGGACAAACATCAGAACGGGGTGAAATGTTTGCTTTGCGGCCGGGTTGCTACTGTATCGCACACGACGTGTTAACTGTGTTCATTATATGATGAAGAATTGTGTTGTATATTACGTAAGTGGTAAAGTAGATATGTCATTCGAACTCGACTTTAAAGGAAAGGAAACGCCTGATTTACTATTTCGTCAAAGCATTTTTGATATCGGTTTATGATGCGGGACTAGGGTTTGTTGATTGTCATAATCACATTGAAAATTATAAACTTCTGACAGTTCTTTTCCAATCATCTAATATGAGCAAGTCGTAGGAAAAATTAAGGGAGAAAGACATGCGTTTTGATTTGCTGTAAGGCGTTAAGATGCATCGCTCTAATTGGCTGAAATAATTCGTCACTCTTCGTGATAGGATTTTGCGCTCCCGCCCATTTCTATTGTCTGCTCACTGGAAGCTTTAAATTTGTTTTGGAAGAAGTAGTAATCCTTAACACTACGGTTCAGGTCGAGCGCTTAAGCATTCTAAGAAGTTTTCTGCATACGGCCTCAGGTTCCAGTATCACCCTTACCTTATGAAGAAACAGAATGACTGCAGGATTTCAACCTTTATGGTGAGGTATGAATATTGCAGTCTTGCTCTAGTAGAGATGTGGACGCTGGTGCTAAAGAGTAGTGGAGTATTCGCTCTACGGTCTATCACTTGTAAAGGCGGTTCTTTAAATATTCCAGGAATTGGGCTTTGACCACTGGTTTGGTAAATCATTCAACACTTAGTTCGTTCGGGAGGGTTGGCGGAAGTGGCTTGGTTAGTTCGGGAGGGTTGGCAGCAGTGGCTTGGATAGCTCAGAAGGCTTGGTAGTTGTAGCTTGGATAGTTCGGGAGGGTTGGCAGCGGTGGCTTGGATAGCTCAGAAGGCTTGGTAATTGTAGCTTGGATAGTTCGGGAGGGTTGGCAGCTGTGGCTTGGATATTTCAGAAGTGATGGCAACAGTGGTTTGGATAAATTCGAATGGGTTGGTAGCAATGGCCTGGATAGTTCGGAAATGTTGGCAGCATTGGGTGGACAGCTCTGAAGGAATTGCAGGGTTGAGGAGACAAACATTAGCGTTGTCGCTTTTCAGTATTAGTTCATCTTCAATGGGAATAGTTACCATTGTTTCCAAATTTTATGTGAGTGGAGATCTGAACCTTAACTTTATAATTTTCAACTTAGAGAAACGCTCTCCGCAGGTGCATCTTGCGAGAACTAAGAGTTACCAAATATTCTTGAACTAAATACGAAATGCCTAACTTTTAAAGTCGCTGAAGGTTTCTGGTAAAGAATTCCAAACTTCATACATAATTTCATTTATTTCTTGTTAAGATTATATGAATTTCAGTCCTTTTGTGGTGGAATGTCAGTGTATTTGAATTCTCTTAAGTTTGCGAATTCGGTTACTGAGTCTTTTAATTCAGGGGTTCAGATGTCCATATTCTGTAAATTCAGCATCATATACACCTTCAGAGGTGCCTACTGGGTGTAGGTGGCTCTGCTCCAAGGGGTTTCAACACTGTTGACAAAGCAGTCTTCTTGTATTTCCGATATATAATTCTTAGCCTCTCAAGGTTAAGCTCATTGTTCTCATCTTCTCTGAATGACTCAAATGGTGGGCTATGAATGAACCTGCGACCCCTTCTGCATATCCCAGACACGCCCAGTGCTCGTTTGCGCCTAATTGATTATTGTACTTCTTATGAAATCAAGCGAGCTATATTTTCCATTCTTTGCTGCCATCTCTCTGAATTATCTGAATGTGAGGTTATATCTGCCGTAAAGTGAAATTTCCCTAGCTATTAAGGATCCATAAGCTTAACACCTTTTCTTATTTATCTTCCTACATAAACCCTCCCTTCACTTCAGCCGGGCATGCAGCATATAACGAGCAAGCACTTCCTTTCGTGGAAAACCATCGTACTTTGTTATGCATAACAAGATCTTATATAAACAGTTGACATCTTCATGAAGGTATTGGAACTGTAGAGGACACAGTGCCATTGCCAATACTTCAATGAACGACCTAAATAGCCAGGGTCATCACTTGTGTATGATTTGTACAGAGTGCGTCCTGATGTGGCAAGGGGGGCAAGACAGTGCCTTTTAATGGAGGAGACCTGGAGGAAGTATTGTAGATACCTGGATGTAGGGTAGATATGGCAGCGGATGGAGCCATGGGAGCTGAAGTGAGTCTCAGGGTGGGAGAAGGAAGGCTATTGCTCCTTGGTGCACTGAGGAGTGTGTGACGTCAGTGTTTGTGAAGATTGGGCATGCTTGTGGTGCTTTATGAATACGAGTCTTGGATCCTGAATGTAAAAGAACGGTAGAGATTGGACGTGTTAGGAATTAATTGCCTGTGGACAATTTGTGGCGTGAGGTGGGTTGATCGTATGAGGAAAGTGTGTAAGTGTGAGGTGTGGTAGTAAGTACAATCTGAGGGAGTTTAACTTGGTGTGTTGACATGATTTGGACATACAGAAAGGATGAGAGTAGAAAGAGTAAGAGGATCTGTACGTCAAGAATAGAAGTAAAGAGTAGGGGTGAGACAGAGAGGAAGATAGATGGATGAAGTAGAGTTAGCCTTTGGGGTATCGGGGCCTGAACATTCAGGAGGGTGAGAGGCGTAAACGGGATTGCAGTGATTGGAGCGATATGGCATATGAGGAGCGATGTGCTGGCAGTAACCTCAACTAGAGCGTATAAAGTGGTCAGAGGAAACAAAGTAATGATCAGTAGGGCTTGGCTATAAAGAGTAGGCTCCGGTTTCGTCACATTATACATAACATCTAGAAAGTGAATGTGACCAAATGAGGCTTCTCTTCATTTACTCATCGCACTACCTCGCTAATCCGGGAAAGAGCGAACAAGTATGAAGAAAGTATACAGACATATGCATATATACAGACAGAAGACAGATACCCCAGATAGATAGATGGATATAGTTGACTGACAGATATTCAAAACGAGAAAAATATAATTTTTTTTATCCCTACCTTTTAGTAAAACAACATATGAAGTTTCCCTTTCTGATGTTACGTCTCGTATACCTTTCAGCTCCAGTAGACAAATTTTATCACACACGTCGCTCGGTGACCAGTTCATGAAAACAATTCTAAAGTACGAAAAGAAATATTTTTCCTTTGAGGACTGGTATAAGGTAAACCGTTTAACTTTTCAAAGACAACTTGAAATGCTTCTACATTTTCTCGGACTTTATCGGAACAAAGTGAAAAGTTACTGAATTTGACGGGACCTCGCCATAAGATACAGTTAGGCTGAGAGATGTTTGTCACAGTAACTTTTATAACTTTCAATAATGAAATTGATTTTCCTTTAGACTCTAGTCCTCTGCCGTATCATCTCCAAGGAAAGCTTTTGTAAATCTCAGTCATCTTCCTCTTGTCTTCATCGATATTTCCTGACTCTGTCTCTTCCAACTCACTTTTCTCCATCCTATTTTCTTCCAGTTTCCATTCCTCCTCTCATTCACTTTCATTCTCCTTTCTATCGATCTTTAACCATTCTGTTTTGGCTGTTCTGGTCTCCATATCTTGAGTTCTTCATTCGTTCTTTGTTTCCGCCATGATTCGAGAGTCGTGGCCCATTTTCGATAGCCAACCTCCTAAGTACAGAGGATTTGAATAATATCTCACTCCTGTTCTCTCTCTCCTTACTTATTTCTTTCTTCCTTCTTTGCTTACTTCCTTCCTTCCCTCATTTCTTTCTCCGAAATCATTGATTCTTTTGGAGTCGTAGGTTTCTTTTACTCTTCTCATTTTCTCCAACATTCAGTGTCTGTAGGAACACGTCATTCCAGGAAAGGCCACTGGAACATTGGCTTCCATAGTCACTCGTGGCGAACCTTTCCTCCAGTACATTAGACTAGTGTGGAGTGGCTTTCCCGGACTCTCTTATGCTCCACATTTATATCCCGTTACACTCTTCTAAACCCCATAGAACACGTCGTCTTCATGCACCGTAGCGTCTTTGATTTCCTTATACAACTCATTTTGGTAGGATAAACTGAAGAAGGGATTCACTTACCTTTTTGGGAATGCATGTAATCATTAATGTACTTGGATTGTTTGTGTCCTCTGATTTAAAAGTAATCGGGTCACGTTTGGGCTTTTTTACGTTTCGTTTTTCAGGAGTTATCTTAAGCTCTTCAGGAGTTACCTTTGGGTCTTTAGGAATTACCTTTGGATCTTCAGGAGTTATCTTTTAGGTCTTCAGGAGTTAGTTATTTTGAGCCTTTAGGAATTACCTTTGGCTCCTCAGGGGTTGATTACTTTAAGTCCTCAGGGTTTACCTTTGGCTGTCTGGGATTACCTTTGCGTCTCTCCTTCCACCTTTGCCCAGAGTGACTCTCTCTCTCTCTCTCTCTGAACGTTACCCGTCCAAGAGGAGACAAAAGAGTGGTATCGACATACGCTTAAATCATTGTTCTGAGTCTCTTCAGTCTGACTCTCTTATCGCGATGGCGTCTACCCAAACGAACGTCGGGTGGGAACGAGAAGCCATTCAGTACATAGAACTCCTTTCAGCCACACCATCGAACCACAGTCATCCCTGTATACTTGCGTCATCCCGTTTTCCTCAGACACTAGAATTTCAGGGATGAACTAAAGAAAGCGAATGGAGCTAACTTTCACTTACCTTCCTCAGCATGAATAAATGTCTCGTTTCTCACACACCGTAACTTTCCCATCCGTAAATTTTGATTGTGAGGATCGATCTGTGTAAATGCAAATGAAGCTTGTTCTTTAAGATGTGTGAAGTGGGTAGTGATAATGGATATGGAAAATAAGAGGTGAATATAAACATATATATAAAGTTTTTGTCACGTGTGTAAATTTGGACTTTGTTTGTTTAATCTTCCCTCGTTCGGCTGCCTTGGGGGTAAGTGGCGATCATAAGGGGTGCAGGAAGGATGAGAAAACATACCCAAACTTATATACATTGTAGCTTTCCTTTAGGTTTTTTTTTTGTGGTTAACACCATAGCTCGTTCTTGGATCATTTTGCGTTGCTGAATTTTGTGTTTGGCTTGTGACGCAGATCACACTAAACAGAACGCCAGCACTGGTGTCTTTGCTGATGTCAGATTTTTTTTAGTCGTATGTGTAAAAGGAGAATGTTGACAGTTAATGTCAATAATTATAAGGTTATGTACTTTAACAGGGGAGAGAGACGAGTTGGCTGGAGTGTGAGTTTGAGTAAAGAGAACCTGGAGGAAGTGGAGTGTTTCAGGTACCTTTTCCTACGTAAAAAAGGTAGACCATTGAGTGTTTCTCTCAGTTTCTTCTTTTTTTTTCGTTCTCACCAAACATCAGCATCGTCACCTTCGTCCTTAATCCTCAGGTCAAAGCCAAGCGGTGTCGAAGGTGTAGATGAGTGTGACAAGAGTCAAGTGAATCTTATATTCATCGAGGGTGTAGTGAACATGGGTCGGTCGAAGAGTGAGGGGAAAGATGAGTTTGGCTGTGTGTGTGTGTGTGTGTGATTCCCTCTATCGTGAGTATGATGGTGAGTAATGGCGTGGAGGGAGACATTTAAACCCCACCTCAAGTCACTCGTCCTTGATGAACCATATCAAGTAACTCCTTTTCTTTGCATGCCTAAAGCATCCGTCGAGGGAATCATCAAGCACTGTCGATCATCACTGAGGACCTGCCCCCCACAGTACTGACCAGTCAGGCATTTCATTTCACAGTAGTGGGGGCCACACTGCAGAACAAGGAGGATCGAAAAACCAGCAACATGGAAACTGTTTTATTTGAGAAGGACACAAAGTGGCAGTTGGTGCTCTGCTACCTCGGCACCCTCACCAGGCCATCTCGGGGGTATGGCACCACCACGCCCCGACACCGCAACCACCACCACCACATTGACCCACACTCACCTCAGCGCCACGGGCGTGGGGATGATTTGTATATAATATGGTTCTACTTCCATCTGATGGATGAGAGACAATGTGGAGTACATGTAAAGCAGGTATATTATTTTTTTTTTTGAGGGGAGTGGTGGGGTCTTGTATCCTTGAGGAAGTGGGTGGTATGGTTAGGTTCCGATAGCATGGGCGCTGAGGATGGTGAGTGCTTGGTGCCGTGGGCGTAGTGTGTGGGTGTGCGGGGTGGTCATGAGGACCCAGTGGGGTGTGGGGGAGGGGAAGAAGAAGGTAGTTTTATCTTTTTTTTTTTTAATCTATTTTTTGTTGTTGAGGAGCAGCCAGTGACGGTGCCATTAGAGCCAGCACAACATAACTAGCCTTTCCCTACTCCAAGGAGAAAGAAACGTGATATGTAAGGAAATGTAAAAACAGGAGCATAACAGTATTTAGGGGGGGGGATTAGAGTAGGGAATTCTAGGATAACAGACAGATGCGAAAAAGGGGGATGTTTACAAACGTAAGAAAAGTATACCCACGTATAACCAAAGTATACCCACGTACAACCAAAGTATACCCACGTATAATCAACATACCAACATGCAGACATTGTCGGTGGCAAAAGATGAGCATATCTCCATACACCTGTACAGCGGGGGAGGAGGAGGGAGCAAGGAACTGTCTTGTTGGGGTGGGGTGGACTTGAAACAATGTACAGGTTAGCTCGCCCGAGCAGGGCTTTGAGGGCGACCTACCCAGGGCTGCTGGGCTGAGTATTGACCTTGCTGAGTCTGGAAGTGTTGAGGTGGTAGGGAGGAGGAGGAGGGGAAGGGGGAATATTGTCACAGGAGGAGGAATGGTAGGGTAGGGTAGGGGTTGGTGGTTGGTGGTTGGTGGTGGGGTGGGGGCTGGCAGTTGTTGTGGCCGGGACTGACGAAGGTGGAACATGACTGATGGTTCTTGTATCCGTT
>JAUTXX010006967.1:0-14600 GCA_032273605.1 Panulirus laevicauda
TGTGTACCTGTTTTTGTGCAAAGCAAAGCTAGATTTAAGTAATTGACATTAGCTTAATGTAAACAGGAAGCTGGCAGATTTAAGAAAAATTGGAATGTGACCTGACCTTTTATGGATTCATCATAATTACATGCCTACTTCAGAGAGATATGAAGTACTTAAATGATTGTAGGTAATGTTACTTCATTAACTGCATTAAAATTAAAGTGAGCATACTTATTGATGAAAATATGAATGGAATCGTAATAGATAGATAGGTAGATATTACTGATATGCACTACCAAGTTATTTTTTTCATCTCTTTACCTGAATTTTAGGTGAGGGAAACAACACGAGAAAAATTAGAATGTGATTTGACCTTTGCTGGATTCATCATCATATCTTGCCCTCTTAAGAGAGACTCCAAAGAGGTTATTAAGGAAGTGCTTCAGAGTTCACATGCTGTAAGTTTGTCAGTGAAATCATTATATGATTTAGTAATTTATTTCTTGTCATGTAGATATCAGTTGCCTCATTGTAATAAAGGAAGTGAAGGCTTGCCAATTGGCATGCTACAGATGAAAGCTTTTAAGATTCTGTACATAATTGAATATCATATCTAGAGATCATTACAAAGGCTTATCATATTTTTATATTTCTGCTTTGTAGATGGTATTTTAAGAAGCTGATGAAATTTTGAGTTTTGTTTTTCCAACAGTACTGACATACATGAAACATATGCACAGTGTATTTTTATTTTGAATTGGTCAAAGCACTTGTATTACTTTTTAGATTAACATACTTTAAGGGACCCAGTGGTCTGTTGCTGTTTAAATTCCTTTTTAGAACATTTGTAATTTCTGTTTTGATTAGGTTTGCCCTTATGATGGTAGAAACCTAGTGTAGTCCTTGCCATAATTTGATTGTGGGTTGCCCACTATATAATGTAATGATTAATGCCTTGATGACCTGGCATAATTAGGGGTGGGATTGTGTTATCATTGGTTAATAACACAGCATTAAGAGATAAACATGTTGAAGAATCAATGCTGAATCATTACGGTAATGCCCATAGGTTGTTCACAACTTTTAAAATTTCTAAATCCATTAGGTATTTTACCAAAAATTGTTTCATATCTGTAATTGAATGCATTATCTCTCATCACAAGGCTGTCATGATCACTGGTGACAACTCTTTAACTGCCTGCCATGTTGCCAAAGAATTGCGATTTACACAGAAAAAAGCTACACTTATTTTACAGGTGAGTTATACTTAATTATTCTTTCTTCACATTATCATCCAGCTACAGTAGAATGCTGAAAGACTTAATTTTTTATGGTAATTGCATTTTTATCACTCAATTTTTAACGTTTAAGTTGGAATGGAAAAATATAGAATTTGAAAACATAAATTCATGTTTCAGAATTCATAGTTCAGGAGTGATCTGTGTAAGAAAAATATAACCAAGGAATGAAAGGTTTGATTGGTCATTAATTATTTTGAGATCGTATTTTGTTGTTGTTAATGATAATGAGTAAATATATTGATGAAAATTAAATGGATGAACAAATGGAATTGCATAGTACATTAGTGGGAAGGAAACTAGATTGTGGACATCTGGGGAAAGGTATGCAGTAACCAGAGTATTCAGGGGAGGAGTGATTATTGGGTGGACACCTCCTCTGGGCTATGAATAGGATTTTTAAAAATTTTTTTATTGCTGTCAAAAATTTTTTTTATGAATGTTTAGGACAGCTGCCACAAACCTCAGGGACTGTTTACATTTATGAGCAGTCAGTTCAAGTGCAAAGCTCAAGTAACTTTCAGCATATCTTTTTCCATATACCTGGTTCATCCTATTGTGATAAGTTTGAGAAAAGCCCATATTGGGTTGAGACCAGGCCTCCCTGTGGTCCTTTTTAAGTTCAGAGCAAATGAAACTAAAACTCATTCAGTTTAGTCCACCAGATAAACTAAAATCTGAACAATTTCATTGTTCTGACCCTGTTAAATGACTATGTCCCTTTAAAATTTGTTCTACATTGAACCTGCTGTAAATTTGCTAAGACTTGGAACAATCATTGCTTTTGACCAGCTTACCACATCATTTTTCCTGACTTTATTCTTTAGAATGCAGATTCTGCTTTACTTGGCCCTCAGTAGGGCTTTTGTTTTGTCTAAGGCTAAGACTAATATGCAGTCTAATATGGCTAGCCAGTTGCAGCATATCTAGTCAGTAAGTGTTGCCATAAGTTAGCAAGGTGCCACAAGATTAACATATTACCTCATCCTTATGTACAGTTTTTGTGTCATAGAAAGCATTTTCTTTGGATCTTGCCACAGAAGAATAGTCCTAGAAGCTTCAGGGTGAACTGTCTTGGGCTTTTGGGCTTTTCCTTGTAATGGAGTTATTTAGACAGGGAAAGGTAAAGGTTTTTTCTGTATCAAACCAGGCAATAGGTAATGCCAAAAATATTTCCAGGATTTTGTTTCACTGATGTGAATAATGATGCTAACAGTTTGATGATATACAAGTTTTTTCTTTTGCACAGAACTATAATGAAAATAACTGGGGATGGGAGAGTATTGATGAAACAGTCAAGATGGATGTCATTCCTTCTAAGAACATTAAGGAATTACAGAATGGCTTCTTCAGAACCTATGACTTTTGCATTACTGGAGAGGTAAGTATTTTTTTTTTTTTTTTTTTTTTTTTTTTCTTGGATTTTATTATCTGTGCATATTACTCTTAACACAGTATGCCATCTGCCACTTTTCAGCAGGATTATGCATGCAGTGTCTCCACCATACATTTGCATCTTTTCATGATATCAAATGCTACAAAAAGTTAAACCTTTTTTATGTACGTATTCCTTCATTTTGTATTTGCCCTTCCTATCCTTTCAGTACACTTTTGAACATGTCCCTTCCTGGGACCTTTCTGGGACCTCCTGAAGCTTTCAGGAAATCATTCTCATCTACAGTTTAAGTGTGACATTGCTGTGTATTTGTCTGTAGGATGAGTGCAGGGCTATGGGGAGTAAGTGTTTGATGTTTTCAGTGTAGATGCTGCATCTTTGGCATGAAGTGCTTACCAAGAGTGAGAAGTATATTTAAGGATTGAGTGAAGGCTTTTGGGTATCACGGGCTGATCATTCAGGAGGATTTATGGGGTATATGGAGGGCATAATGTTATCAGTGGGCATATTGTAAGCCATGGAAGTCTGTTGGACTTGGCTGTGAATGTTAGGCTCAATTATAACTACATACAAGTCAGTTAGAGGGTTGACGTGTTTGTTCTTGATAGTGTTGGGATTCTTTCCACACTAATAAAATCTCTCCTTGGCACACATAACGCTTAACAAGACTTAACCTACATGACTCATTCTTCTTAACTCTTGATTTTCCTGTGGTGAATGCTGATCGCTAACCCTGCCTTTTGACAAGGAGTATTAGATAAAAGTAGTAGGTAGAAACAGTAGACAGGAACATTAGGTAGAAATATTTGAGTTGCCCGTCTGCCATTGGCCTGTTAAGGGTGAGCCACTAAAGGCTAAGAAGCAGCACTGAAGTTTACATTATGAAGGCTCTTTTGCCATGACTACCCCCTTGAGGTAGTTCCTAAATGGAATGGGCTTCAGAGGTATAGATCGGTAGATAGCTCTTGACACTATGTATTGGTATATACTGTAGTTAAAGAGATAGATAGGTAATGAAAAGGATTTTTCATTTTGTACTTCAGAATAAGAATAAAGTTTGTTACCAAATTATTGAAATATCTTTTCTGATTTTTTTTCTTTTAACCGTAGGGTCTTGCATGGTTAAAAGAACAACACCCAAAAATGTTTTGGAGCATCCTTCCCCATGTACGAGTATTTGCTCGAGTGGCCCCAAAGCAGAAGGAGTTTGTGATCACAGCATACAAAAGCTTAGGCTTTACTGCTCTCATGTGTGGAGATGGTACCAATGATGTGGGAGCACTTAAACATGCACATTGTGGTAAGTTCATTAAGTAATTCATTTGTTAGTCTGTAGATTGGCATATGGGATCCAGAAATTTAATGATCCTTCATTTTAAGTGTAGGGTCCATAGAAGTATGTATGATAGTACTCTTGTCCTATCTCTCTTGTTTGGATATGGTGTCTTTGTTTTTCAATGCCAAATAAAAGAATGAGAGTAATGGATATTAATATCATAATTTATGTATTTAGAATTAGTATATATGAAGATGTAGATAAGAGAAAGATATATGGAATGAAGAAATTGCTTGGGAAATGTATGGAAGAAAGTGTTATAAATGCAATGGTCCAGTATGTCACATAGCAAATGATAGGTTGGCCAAGAAGATAAATGGAAGAATGGTTGAAGATGTAAGACAAGGTATACCATGGAAGAAATGGAAAAACACAGTTTGTGACATATTTAGAGCTTTAGGTATTTCAGTAAAGGATGCTTAGTGAGTAATTTGTAGTTGCTTGCAGCAATTTGCTGTGTGATGTTGTAAACAAAGATGTTAGTCTTGCATGGCACACGTATTAGGAATACAAAGAAAAATCATATACATCAGTGGAGAGGGCTAGAAGCTCATGTTTCACTTGAATGCTCTAGTTACGAGTTAAGGATATGACTGAATAGATGTATTTTCATCTACCCACACACATATGCACATGCTTAGGGTTTGCCTGATTAGAACTAAGCAGATTTCCAAGCCAGTGGCATATGGTGGTAATGTGGCCTGCTTTATTTCTGATTGATTCCCCAGGTATTTGGACCAATTATCCATTAGCAAATAGGGACACATCCTCAGAGATAGGCCTAGCAAAACCCAGTTCTGCAAGTCAAGCATAGGCAAGCATTCGCACCGCTTAGGTACTGCTCTGTCTTTCATACTTACTTTTAGATGAATCTCTTTGTCCAAGATAATTTGTCATCTTAGTAAGATTGGTTATTTTATCACATTCAAAGCTTCCATTAGTAATTGACTGGCACACTGGAAACAGCTTTGAAACAGATCAAACAATGCCTCTCATATTTTTAGTCAATCTGCCATGGACAACATTTGTTTGATCTAAATACTGATTCCTATTTTTACTGGGACATTCTCGTGAGTTAGTTTTACAGTATAGCTATGCATTTGCATTCGGATACAATATTCTTTTCTTTAATTCATCTTTATTAAAATGGTTATATCCAACTGTCTCTTTGGATGTGCTTAGGAGAATGACTAATAACTCTTAAAGAAATAAATTAATTTATTCTAAGATTTTACAGGACATATATGATCACACTTTTCTCTAGGTGTGGCCATTCTGTCCAATGCACCAGATCGGCCACCGCAGAAAAAGAAACGTGGGGAAGACCCAAGCAACAATATATCACCAGCAGTATCTGAAAAACTGGAAAGTGCAAAAAAGTTAGCTAGAAGAGTGGAGAAACAAAAAGCACAAGTCCCTCCAGCAGGCTCCAGTCAGGCTAGATTAACTCCACACCAAGTACGTTTACAGGTCATGGTATATTTAGCTTGTTCTATTACCTTGCCATATCAAACAAAGCAACCTTGCTCTTTTTTGTTTCTCTCCCCTTTGTGGTTTGTCCCACAAGCATGAATACAATTCTAGAAATATACCTGCAAGGACCCTCACGATCCTGATTTTTGGTGTGAAGACTGCAGCTTACACTCATTATTTGTAATGGACTCAATAGTAGGTAGTAGTTGGTAGGCAGCCAGTGACAAGGGAGGTATATTGCCAGTACTACCCACCTGGGTATTGGTAGGGTTAGTCACAGTTGCATAGTGAGCCAGCGCTTCATAGGTAGCTTCTTTCTTTTATGCCTCTCCCATACGTGGACTACCGGCTTTCTGTCTATGAACATACAATCTCTCCATGTTACACATAACACTTGACAACTTTTCACTCACACAGCTTGTTCTTCATAATTAGGTTTTCCTGCAGTGAGCACTATGTGCTAGTCCTGCCTTTTGGGAAAAATGGTAGGAGTAGTAGTAGGTAAGAACATTTAGGCAGGAGCATTAGGTACACACATTATGTAGTAGTAGTCAGTATGAACATCAGGTAGGAGCCTCTGCAAACACTATGCTAGAGTTGCCCTTTACCAATGGCCTGTTAAGGGTGAGGCATTAGAGGCTAAGAAGCGGCACTGGAGTCCACTAGTTATGGAGACTATTGCCGTGGCCACCCCCTTGAGGGAGTTTCATTTGGAACAGGCATCAGAGTTATAGATAGATAGACTCACTAGTAGTATTCACAGCAACTGTTTGTCTTCTTAGGTCTGTGTTTAGGCAGTCATCAACCGCCACCAGGCTGGTATCATCAACTTAACTCTTACCAGACATTTGAAGCTCCCACATTTCCTGAGTTCATGGTCCATTGGACATACCACTTGGCTGCTCCTGCTGTTCAAAACCCCCCCCCCTCTTTTTTCAGCATTTCTTTCTTTTAACTTTTATTTTCTCCGTATATGTATTTGAATGTCATATTGTAAGATTCTTGAGAATCTCTGCAATTAAAAAAAATAGTCCCAAGACTGATCCCCATGGCAAACCACTTGTTTTGTTTAACCATTCTGAGGCTTGACCATTAATCACTGCTGTTTTTTTATGACTAGTAGGCCAGTTTCATAATCACTGAAGTACAACTCTGTACTATGTGACTTATTTTTTGCTCGTAACCTTTAATACAGGGCTTGACCGAATACTTTTTGTAAATTTAAGTGGATGACATCAACTGCTTTATTTTCATATGGAAGGTAAGAGTTGTCAAATGATTTCCATCCCTTTCAGGTGCTGACTTAGCGCTAGACCAAGCCAACATAAAAGCAATAATATAATTACCTGTATATTAACTTTTGAATGCTAATTTGTCATTTTTCATTTCATGAAGGAAGTTATTTTTGGTTTTTGTGCACTTTGTGATGGAATTCCTGGACTATCACATTTCTTTAAATGAAGTCCCAGAGTGTTTCCTTTAGGTACACTTGTCTTTTTCTGTAAGAATATATTTGACATGTGTCTTGTGATTGAATTCAGACATTTGAGCCTCGTGTTAAGGCATACAGCTTTTTTTTATTTAATTGATTTGGTAAAAGAAGGTATACACACTGTTAAAGACATGATTGAATAAGGACAGTTGACTTAGAAGATTTATTCCGTATTTGAGTGAAGTGGTTTGGTGTTTATATGCAATCAGATGTTAGACAGAGGGGCAGAGTAAAATCTTGTCCAAAAAAAAAAAGAGATGTGATTGTGAATTTATGTATTGAGTGTGACCTGTTCATTAACTCTTACAGGAACAAGTTATAAAGACTCAGGCTCAATTGCAGAAACTTCTTCAGGAAATAGAGGAAGAAAGTAATCCTATGGTAAAGCTGGGAGATGCCTCAATAGCTGCTCCCTTTACATCTAAACTTTCTTCAATACAGTGTGGTTAGTACATGGGCGTGGATGCTGTCTTAACATGAGGGGCTTTTTTTATGATCTTATTGAAATTTCTTTATTATGATTTGAATATCGCAGAAAGATTTTTACCTATAGTATGTCAAAACTAATTATCATTGGTTTTGGATGATCAGGAAGAAAAACTGAAATGGGAAATAGAACCATTTGTAAATTAATAGTATGTTATTCGAAACTAGTGTTTAGGACATGATAATGTCTTATGAATGAAACTGTAATGCAATAGGTAGTATTTTGCGTAGATATTATATTTCAGGTGTAGTATAAGATTTAAAGATCCTAGATCAAAAGAAATCTTAGGTTTAAAGTTGAAAGCTTTCTGCTCAAGAGTCTTTGGGCAAAATATGGAATTTGATGCTTGGAATGTGTAGGCTGTCTGTGTCCGCAGCTCTAAAGCCATTAAGGATTTACAGGATTTACCAGATTCTTTTGTCATTGTTTCTCCCTTTTTTTACAACCTAATATCATGGTCTTAGAGAGAAGTTTACATAAAGTTAATGCTACCTTTTAAGAGTACCAGTACTGGAGGGTAAGAAATGGGGGAAGAATGCAAGGAATGGTTTATGTAAGGGATAAGCAGAGGCTTTTACTCTGGCCACTCCATTGATGGGAGTTCCTGGATGTAATGGACATCAGATACAGATAGATAGAAAAGCCACATCAGGCTACTGATATTTAGATATCATGTAAATTCAGAAAAAATATAATTGTTTTGAAGTTTAAAGCTGGGTGGAAATTTTAATGTGGAAATTTTTCCACAGTAGGTTACCTCATTAATACTTATTGATTAATTCTTCCCCAAATGTGTCTGTGTTGTCCTTACAGTATGCCACATTATCAAGCAGGGACGATGTACCTTAGTTACTACACTGCAGATGTTCAAGATCCTGGCCCTTAATGCACTTATTTTGGCTTACTCTCAATCTGTCCTCTACCTTGATGGTATCAAGTTCTCAGATTATCAAGCTACACTTCAGGGACTGCTGCTTGCAGCATGCTTCTTATTTATTTCCAGGTCAAAGGTAACGTAAAGACTAATATTTTGTGGTTCTTCTTGAAAACCTGTAACTTATTTTTCTACACATTGCACAGCTTCAAAACATTTCAGAGTTAAGCCATTATTATTAACTGTGTGTTAAGGTGTAGCCATAATGACTTGAAGCCATTTGATAAAGAATCAAACTCTGGAAATTTACTGAAAAAGATCATATTTTGAGGCACATGGTATTGTTACTAAGTCATGACTTGGTCCTAGGTTAGTTTGAAAGTAATCAGTTTTAATGGATTTTGTTATTAACTAGCACTTGCACTTCAAGGACAGTGCCCCCTTTAAATATGAATTTACCAAAGATGTCTTTTAGGTGCATCACTTTTATCTTCTGGTTAGGAGATATTAATTACAGCTGAATCTTTCATTTGTGATGCATTATTTAATATTACCTTGCTCTATTCTAAATACTACTGAAAATATCATCTTCCAGCCATTGAAGATTCTCAGTAAAGAACGGCCACTACCAAATATTTTCAACGTGTATACAATCATGACGGTGCTACTTCAGTTTGCCGTTCACTTTACCTGCCTTGTATTCCTTGTTAAGCAAGCTAATGAATGGTCACCTCCAAAGTGAGTTACTGTTTAAGCTAAACATTCATTTTGTTCAAATGTTTATCTTTAGAACTGAAGAACTTGAAAGAATATGTGATTGAAGAGGGTGAGAACATTACTAATTGTATTGTATTTGAAGAGATTAAGATGTTTGTAGGGGTTAAATATTCTGTCTGTTTATTGAAATTTTTATCTAAATGGTGATATCTTGAGTCTTTAATGCAAATTAAGTATGGTCATTTTGATTGGTGTTTAAACTTTTTTTCAGGGAGAAGTATGTTGACCTAGAAAAAGAATTTGAACCAAGTTTGCTGAATAGTACTGTATATGTAATCTCTATGACACTACAAATATCCACATTTGCAATAAATTATCGGGTAAGTGCATTTTTTTAGTCACAATTCAATATGTTTTGCAATATTAATGAAAAAGTATAGCTGATCAAGTGTTCAGTATCAAACTTAAGTTAATGGTGTTGTAAGCAGAAACTATGGAATGTTCTGTGGGGCTTGACTGTGGATGGGGGACTAATTTTGGTTTATACATGACAGCTAGGGGTGAATGTTAGCAAATGAGGCTGTTATTCATCTGTTCCTGGCATTACTTCATTATTGTGAAAAATGGTGTACAAGTATGAAAAAATAAAACAGTAAACTGCCACTTTCCTGGGAGACAAGGCACATATGTGAATAGGAAGGGAGGGTAAGTGATTCTTAGTGAAGGTGGGTGTGCATCAAGGATGTGTAATGTTTTTATGGCTGTTTAATCTCTTTGGTATGCTGGGGGTCTTAAGGGTATGGCAGGCAAATGATATGCTGTTTGCTGCAGATACAGTTATGGTGGCAGACTTCAGAATCTGGTGACTGAATTTAATATGTGTGAAAGGAGGAACTTGAAAGCAAACGTGAACAAAATGAAGATAATGACGAGCAGTAGTCAGATGAGACAGGATGGTGTGAATGTAAGATTGAGTTGGAGGAAGCAGAGTGCTTTGAATACCTCTGATTAGAAATAGCAGTTGTTGGAACCTTGGGACTGAAGAGCATCATGGAATGGAAGAGGAGGACTAGGTTCTGGGTGCATTATGGAGCATGTGGAAGGGTAAATCAGTGTCTTTAAGGGCAAAATTGGTATCAGGAGGTACAGTAGTCTTGCCACTTCTGTATAGATGTGTCTTAGGCCTTGAGCGCTAAAGAAAAAAGTGAACATTTTGGAGATGAATGAGGGGTAATATGTGGTATGAGGTGAGTTGATGCAGTAGGAAATGGCAGTTTAAAGAGAGAAGTACAGTCTGATTGAGAGGGCCACCTAGATGCACTGAAATGGTATGGACAAATAGAGAGGATGCATGAAGAAAGACTGATCATTGGGATCTTTTTGTCAGAAGTGGTGGGAGCATAGCATAGGGGGAGACCAAGAAGGAATGAATGGAATGAAGGAAGCTTTAGGGCACTGGGACCTGAACATTCATGAGGTTTTGAGCAGAATGAATTGGACCATTAAGTTTTGTCGAGGCATTGTGCTGTCATTCGATTGAACCAGGGCTTATGAAGTGATCAAAGAAAACCTCAAAATAGTCTACAGAGCTTAGCTTTGGACAGTAGGCTATGACTTCTGTGCATTATTCATGATAGATAGAGAGGGTGTGTGTGCAAAGGAGGCCATTGTTCATTTTCCTGGTGCAACCTTGATAAGGCAGGAGTGGCATTTGGGTATAAAGGAAGTGATGTACTAGTTTTGTAGGCTAACTTTAGCATATGCAGTCTGCTGAGAATGATACTTGGCCTTGAAGTTGCAAAATGAATATTTAAAGAATGTTAGATTACCTGCGCATATAATGACTTTCTTTTTCCCGAAATGAAAATTCTGTATCTTTCCAGGAGACTTTTTTCCCACAATCATGATGTGTCTTTGAATGATATCTCATATTATGTTAAGGTGCCTTCATGATATGCAAGAGTTTTGTAACAAAGATGTGAAATGAGCTGGTGACCAACCCCTACACACATTGTTTGGCCATAGATTACATGCATGTGCATCCTCTGCTCCTTGTGCAGTTGCTAAAGCAGGTGTTTAGTCATAAAGATTTATGATTATAGACAGGGTAGAGGACACACTTGTTGCTCATTTATATGGGAAGGTTCCATCTTTTGCTTGCTAGGGAGAGATAGGATGATGGAGGATTTTAGTAGTCTGTGATACCTTTTGCAGATTTTGCTTACGTTTTATGGCTGAAGGTATATACCATTATTTGATAGCTAGAAATTGTGAATAGCGATGGATTAAAATTTATCATAGTACCTTTTCAAGTGTTGCATTATAAGGCTTTTTATGTATGATTATGTTTTGTAACTCATGAAGAAATTAGGATAACAGTGATACTCATGACAATTTCTGCATAGCCTTTTCACATGCATTAGACAAGAGAGTGTTTCAGTATAGATGTGTCATAAGATTTGGTAAATTATGGAAGGGTGAGTTATATTAATAGTTCTTTGATTCTATCTATCTATTTATATCTCTGATGCTTGTTCCAATTGGAACTCTCTCATAGGGTTGGCCACTGCAACAAAGTCTCCATAACTAAAGAACTCCAATGTTGCTTCTTATTCTTTAGTGCCTCACCCTTAACAGGCCACTGACTGAGGACAAGTCTAGTGTAGTGTTTGTAGAGGCTCATATCTAATTTTCCTGATGACTACTACTATCTTTGATTACAGATAAAAAGTTATTGTTGGAACTTTTTCATTGTCATCCAAGTCATTCTTAGTAATTTGATATATGATTTTTCCAGGGTCACCCCTTCATGGAGAGTCTTTTAGAGAATAAGGCTCTTCTCTATAGCCTCCTTGGCTCGGGGGGTGTCATTTTGGCTCTTGCCGTGGGCATAGTACCAGAGTTTGCTCAACAGTTTGAAATTGTTGATTTTCCACCTGAGGTATGATAATCTATATTTTCACAAGCCAGAAGTAGTATATCTATTTTGGTATTCATTACTTATAATTTTTCTCAGATCTTTTGCTTGCATGCACTTAGCCATAGCCTGGATTTAGAACAGTAACATTTCTTTTTTAAGCTTTGTGATCATATGTTGCAGTTATGAATGTAAGCACTTAATTCAGGTCTCATAGTTAAAACTTCCAATTTTCTTAATTTTATTTTTCCTTCTTTACACTCTGATGGGATTTTTTTTGTGATAGATTTTCTAGTTTATTGAATTGAAAAAAAGATCAAGAGGTATACCAAAGATGGTATTTAAGTTTTATCACACTAGTCTAGGGTATCTTTGGTGGATAGAATGAGTTAAACTCCTCAGTGGTTTCCAGTAAGTTTCATAACCTTCCCCCTTCTTAAATATGACTTTTCAGTCTCCCCTTGAGGGTAAATAGACCCACCAGTTAATAGATGTATTGGTGATGGGAAAAAATTTTGGTGTATGTTTAAATTAGTAAACGAAGCTTAACCTTTTTCTCCATTTTTTTTTTTTTAGAATGCAGGTGTATCATATTGTATTAGAATTAATTATTTTGCTTGAGATCAATTTCTTGAATAGAAGAATGTGGTGGGGTTGCAAGATAAAGTTGTGTCGTATCAATTCTAACAATACATGTGTATAAGCATATCAGTTTTAACAGTACGTGTATTGAAGGTAAGAATGTTTAACCTCTTTTCCTTTTTCAGTAGTCCCATTTTTTCTTTTCTTTGAGACTTTGGTTACAGTAAATTCAGGAGTTCATTTTATGTGCATCAGGAACCAATAACATGGCAAACACAATTTTTTCAGCACTTATTTATTTATGAACAAAACAAATTTTTTGATAGTAATATTTTACTATTTCTTTTTTCTTCTAATTAAACTAAATCGGATGCTCTTCTTGAATGACATAGCCTTGGATCTCCCACCATGGCTATGTCATTCACAAAGGCAAGGAAATTTTTTCCTTTGTGAATGAAATACCCATGGTGGCAAATCCAGGGAAAATTCCAAAAGCTGATGATGATGTTAGGGAGGTTGTGCAAGAGAAAACATTAAAAGTTAAAGTAATCAAAAGTAAGGGAATAGTTGAAATGGGTGGGTTTAGACAGGATGGCTTGAGAGTGAGGCTCAATGGGAAGGACCTGGATTGATGATGTGGAATACACGAGGCTTCTGGGATTTAACATGACAGCAAATGGACCCGTGCGGGCTGAAGTTAGTCACTGATTTGATGGAGGGGTTAAGATCTCTGGTGCATTAAGGAAATGAAAGGAAAATTCATTTGCAAAGATGAGTATATGTGAAGAGTAGTAGTCCTAACATTGTTTTACAATGAGAGTCTTGGGGCTAGAATGTAAAGTAAAAGAAAGTGGATCTCCTGGAAATTAAATGACAAATGACATTATGTGGTGTTTTCAGATTGATTATGTAAAAAATGACATTTCCCCTGAATGCTTTGGTTGTAAGTTTAATCTGAATGAGAGGGCCAATCAGAGGTATGTAAAATTGTTGAGGCATATGTAAAGGATGAGTGAATAGAAACCAATAAAAATAATATGATGTTGAAAGCACCGTGAACAAGAGAGAGGGGAGCTCAAGGAGGAGATAAAGGGATGGAGTAATGGAGTTTTCAGGGCATTGGGATAAAACAACCAGGAGTAGTTTGAGAGGTTTACCTTTGATAGAACAAATTGAATTGATGTTTTGTACAGGGTTTGACATTTCTTTATGGGCAGAACTAGGCCATATGATGCAATGTACATCATTGAGTGATCTATGGGGCTTCGTTGTGGATGGAAGACTAGTTTCAGCACATTACACAGGACGATGATATGTGCTACTGAAACCATTTGTTTCTTTGTTCCTGACATTACTCTGTTAAGATGGGAAGGACAATTTGGTATGGAAAAATATATGTCCGTATAGCTTACCTTCTTAGGATAGTTAAGAAAATTAAAACATTTTTCAGGAATCTGGTGCTTTATTTGAATGTATAGATATCCTTCGTTGGTTCCTTAACTACCTGAATTTCTCACATAATAGCACTGTTAGTATTAACTTACAGTCCTTTGTTTGCTAACAAATTTATTTTTGCAACAGTATCGCATCATCCTGGTGAAGGTCCTCGTGGCAGACTTTGCCCTGTCCCTCATTGTCGATCGAATCTGCCTCTTCTTATTTGGAGAAGGAAGACTACCCTCAGACCTTAAGAGAAGGACTTCATAAACTAGGGTGGTGATGGTAGAGACTGTGAAAAGTGTACAATGATGTTACATAATTAATGCCTCATGACTGACTATTTGGATGATAAAGTGCATGCACTGTGAATGGATCTGCATTTTAAGGTGAAATTTTCTAATCTTCTAGAAAGTTAAGAAATTATGTATTTAAGTGACCGAGATAGCTGTGAAATGTAATTTTTTAAAGGACATTTATATATTAAAGTTATTTATTTAAACTATTTATATATCACTTTCTACGTCCAGCACCATACATCCATGAGCTCCCATCCTCTAATGTAAGCTGACATATTGTGGTTTATAGAACTTAATGCTTTAGGTA
>JAUTXX010006968.1:0-10044 GCA_032273605.1 Panulirus laevicauda
CGTTTGTACACTTCACCATCACGCCTCGAACTTTCAGCTGGACTTAACTCGTAGAGTTTAGCTATTAACAGTTACTCTGTTATCTGCAGCTGGCAGCGGCAACAGCAGCAGCAGCAGCAACAGCGGCAGCTGTGTGCACAAGAGACTTACTGTGGAAGCCTCTTTTGTCATTTCTTTTGTGGTGAAGTTGACCGAAACACTTGAGGAAGTCAAAGGCACTTGTATGCCTCCTCCATCCTGCCTCTTACCTTCTTCTTCTTCTGCAGTTGAGGATCCGTCGCGCCTGCCAGCCACACCAACTCCCTCTACTCCCAAGTGCATCACGGTGTCAGATGGTGTAAGCAGGTGTTCTCATAGGATCTGTGAGGATGTTTAGTGCTTGCTGGTTGCCTGTGTTCTCTTACACAAGTATTTGTACATCCCAAGGGAGGAATGCTTTAGATCTGATGATACCACGAAGACCCTTGTGTATATCAGAGAGTACGGCATTATGTGGGGCTCACCATAGATCGTCATACCTCAAAAATGATACTTGAATAACTGATCCAGACTTAGATAACTGTCAAGAACTTCTGTCACACCTACAAAAGTCATAGCTGGACATCCTGCTGTTACTATTTGTGTAGTTGCATATATAGCTTGCTGGGCCATATTCCTGAAAGGCCCCAACCATCTCTAGCAACAGAGGACATCTTGCTGCATTTTCTTGTGTATCTGCAGGATGAGGTTATATTCAACCCCTGTACCATTTACAGCACTTGCTGCAGGTGTCGGTCTTTTATACTGAGGTTCCTCAGTAAACGCACGAGATTCCCTGTCTCCATAACAAGTGAGTGATGGCGCCTTCTGCTCGACGAGTCCTGACGACATATATTTCCACCATTTGTGTTATGATCGTATCCAGACGACCTTCTGCTTATGGTCGCTTAGTCTATGAAATGTCCATAAATATTTGAAGGGTTATTTGGTTATATACCAGGTGATAAATAACAGAATTACTAATCACTTTATAGTAATTCCTAGAAATGAGAGTGTAGTACATATGTATATTGTATGAGTGTGAGACGTATAGATTTATATATATACATATCATCATCATAAGATAATAGTGTTCTCCCTTGTTGCCGTTGTAAGTATTGAATATTTGAAGGTCAAACAAGTTTTATTGTATATCTGGCAGGGTGACGTTTAAGACTGAGTTTTGAGGGCGGTTGTTTAGTGGTTGTTCCGTCGCTCAGTGTGTATGTGTTTGGTCAATATTATGTGTGCTAGGGAAGGGGATATCTGTGAGCAGATGTTGCTGGATGGTGAGGCAAGGGAAGGCTTTTCATTTCTACCTGGGAGTAGGGGTTAGTTATGGAGTGGTTTGGGTAGGAATGGTCTAGTGGTCTTACAAAGAATTAAGTACCGAGCATGTTGAGATGGGATTGTATTAGGAGGAACTTTGTTTCATTGTCCATGAGCTAAGTATTTGTGGTTGCTTGGTAGCCAGTGATTACTCTGGGTGCTCTGTTTGGTCATATTTACTTTTGAGAGCGTAGAAGACGAGGCATGTGAGGTAGAATTTATAGTGGAGCGGATGAAATGATAGTCTATATCTGGTGCCAGTTAGTGTTCTGAAAGCATTAAGTTTGCGTGTTGATTTCATACTGATGGTTATGGTATGGGGAGTGAATGTTATGTGTGATTCTTACGTGATGCTCAGAATGGTCGGTATTTTGTTCATTGGGACTGATTCCTCAATCAAGGTGACTGTAGGATGTGAGCTGGATCACGTCATTTTGGGGTTAAAGCAGTGACTGAGGATTTCTGTAGAGGCGCTGGAGTCGTTTCTATTGTGGTCGAGCCATTGTTCCAATTGGTGTAATGTAGGCTTGCTCGTGTGTCGCTGCTATTGTGGTGTTGTGATGTGATAGTGAGGTCGTCTGCAGATGAGGGGATTTTCACGTAAGATTTGCTGGAGTTGATGGGAGGCCATCGAGGAAGACACTGAAGAGGGCTGGTGAAAAGGATTTTCCTTGGGAACTCATTTGTAGAGTTTAGAGGGTTATAGAGGTGAAGCCATTGTGAGTGACTGGCATGGGCCAACTATGAAATTGGTCAACCACCGTCTGTCATTGTTCTTGAAGGTGGTGTCATGTATATCTTGTGTGAGGTTGTGCTGAAGGACAGTGTCAAATTCTTTCTTGATGGCTATTGTCACTAGCACTGTGCGGGAGGGGGGCAGTGTGTGGTTAAAGCCGTCTAGGATGTGTGCATATACTTTGTTCCTCAATTTCTCTTCGTTTTTCGCCACCTCTCTCATATAAGCTTTATTGGTAAGGTGCAGTAGGCCACAATAAAAAAACTGATTATTTTTATTATCATCATTATCATTATTATTATTATCATCATTATTATTATTGTTATGATTTTTATTGTTAACAGCTTTATTTTCTTTCTCAAACTTTTGTCTCCCGCTTCCAAAGACAAAGAAAAACCTCGTAAAGCTACAACTATCATAAGTGCAAGTGCGGAACAACACACAATAAGTATCACTATGGTTCCCTGCCGTTACGTGTTTTCGAAGCATGTAATGACACAAGGAACACCCACCAAACTCCTGCTGTTATTGTTTGGGTAAGCCATTTGCTCAATGTTTAGAGAGTTAATGGTCGAAAATATTTTGGTTTAACGACAGAAACTATTGCCGATATTCCCTGTTGCTCTGGTGTCTGATATTTAAGATGAGATCGTGACGAGGAAGGAGATCCAATTGTCTGTGAAGCAGGGGAGTCTCGTGGTGGATCAGATCCTTCTGTTCCTTTGGATCTAGCGAGGCCTGGTGGGTCAGATCCCTCTGTTCACCTGCATCTAGTGAGGCCTGGTGGGTCAGATCCTTCTGTTTCTTGGATCTAGTGAGGCTTGGTGGACAGATCCTTCTGTTCTTTGGATCTAGTGAAGCCTGGTGGGTCAGATCCTTCTGTTCTCTTGCATCTAGTGAAACCTGGTGGATCAGATCCTTCTGTTCCTTCAGACATAGTATTGTTGGATCAGATCCTTCCTTTCCCTCAGAACTGATGCTCTGTCTCCAAAGGAATTCTTGGACTAAGGAATCCTCCAGGCAAATGGTACCATGGTCCATCCATCAAGCAGCTGGGGAATGATCCTTTGCGTCCATCCTCTTGGTTATATGGATCCCTTCGTTGTTCCTTCAGATTCTGACGGTGTTGTATCCTCATAACAATAAAGATATAATGGATATACAAAGGAGTTCTAACAACAACAGACCAATGGTTTATTTTTGAGGGTGTCTGTGATATTGGGAGAGATTAGAAACTCATTAGTGTGGTAAGAGTACAAAAACATAAAGAAAATTTAAAGACAAACCTGTAAAATTTGCTCGTAACTAAGGAGGCGTAACTCATGTTCGTCGTGTACTTGAAATATTCATAAGTACTCAGCTTGGTAGATCGTCCCATATGTTGACAATCCAGTTGAAGAAAACTTGCTTCGTCTCATTCGAGGTAAAACGTTTGCTCATGAGTTTGTATCCATTACTACGAGTAAAAATCAGATGAATGCAGCCTCCTATTTTGTAAATCAAGATTATCAAAACCTTTCATCGTTTTCAATACCTGTATCAAACCAACTTTTAAAATCTTTTTTAAGACATCTAGTTGGCTCTCATTGTCGCCTTGGTCTAGGAATCATCATGGTTCCTCGTCGCTGCATTCATTCCTTTCTGTCTGTCTTACTTCAGGTAGAGTTACGCAAAACTGAACCCGGCTGGGATGCACTAGTGGGCTTGTGAGGAGCGAGGATTAATTTGTCAGACATAGATTCGAATTCCATGTTCATGACTCCAAATATTTTGCTCGCCTCTTTCTTTCTTTTTACTGATTCTGTGCACTGCTTACTTGGCAGTAGGTCACCAGAGGTTAATTACATCTCAGTCATTTTTCTCATTTACCATTTGAACCTTAACAGAATTCAGGCTGTAGCTTGTCTTCTCTTTTCAGTACTAATGTGTAAAATTTTCGTACGTAACGTTATGAGAATTTATTTACCACTTGTGATCCCAGCTCATCAAATTTGTCCGTCAAGTTGAAGGTGTTAACATCTGATTTCTGCTATAGATTTAATTTCCAGATGTACACCGTCTGTGAATTTTGATACCTTACGACATAACCCATAATCAATTTCACTGATGTAAATGAAAAATAAGAAAACACGTTCCTACGCTATAATCCCCGTGGCACACCACTTATTACGTCTAGCCATTCTGAGGCTGGACCGTAAATCACTACTCTTCATTTACGACCAATTAACCATTTTTTCTTATTACGACCAAAGTATAACCCCATCTACACCACGTGAGTGAACTGTTTGCTAGCAATCTTGGATGCAAGACTTTATCAAAACCTTTCTGGAAAGCTAACTGGATGGCATCCACCGCTTCACTCTCGTAAATAAACTGATTCTGTTGCAAAAGAGATCAAGCAGATTAATTAGACGTGAACAATCTCGTCGAGAACCACGCTGAGAATCGTTCATTAAGAGGTAGACCTCGAAATGATTAATGAAATTGTCTCGAATGATAGTTTCCACAAGTGAATTACTGCGAACATCAAGCTAATTGAACGATAATTTCCAGGCGAGGATTTATGACCTCTTTTGAATATTAGTAATGGTGTGTCTTGCTCCCAACATTATGTGGTTGATGGTGTGTCTTGCTCCCAACATTATGTGGTTGATGGTGTGTCTTGCTCCCAACATTATGTGGCTGATGATGTGTCTTGCCCAATACATCAACATGGCTGCCAACAAGACCCATTATACCAAAGCCAAAACCTAACTGCTACCGGAAGACGGTCAACGTAGGAACCTCAACATAGCTGCCCGAGGGGACGACCCAACGAACAAACTCCAACATAGCTGAAGCCAAACACAGGAGGCAACATAGCAAGAGGATCAAATCACAAAGTATCAAAGTGGATGATAATCTGATATCAAGAGGTTAATGGAGGGTGAGACGTGACCTTAGTAATGGAGGGTCAAGATAAAGGTGAGACGTGACCTGGGTAATGGAGGTTCAATGTGAAGTCAGACGTGACCTGGGTAATGAAGGTTCAAGATGAAGGTGAGTCGTGACCTGGGTAATGGAGGGTCAAGATGAGGGTGAGACGTGACCTGGGTAATGGAGGCTCAAGATGAAGGTGAGACGTGACCTGGGTAATGGAGGCTCAAGATGAAGGTGAGTCGTGACGTGATGTAGGAATACCTTGAGCGAGAGCCCAGGCTATCTATCGCCTCGCGACAGGACTGAAGACTCCCCCTGATAGATATTATCTACTCACGAATGATCTATCATCGTTCTTTAAGTATTATTGGTAGAGTTCAGGAGTTCCAGTTTGCTGGTACTATTCCCAATGATCCAATGTAACAAATCTGTTATAAATAGTTAGATACTTTGCTGGCTTATGCCCTTGTCTGCACCGGTGTCTGTTGTTTGTCTGTTGTCTGTGACGACGTAAGGTCACTAACGTCTGTGACGAAGTAACTTCAGTTGTCTGTGACGACGTAATTTCGATGTATGTCTGTATGTTTGTATGGAACGTGAGATTACCGTATTTCTGTTGTCTGTGTCTTTATCAGTATGTTGACTGCTCGATGCCAAGAGCTACTAAGGTCCCTGGTGACTCTTCATACTCTCACCCTGGCCCCAGTAAGGTCCTGGTGACCTTCATACTCTCACCCTGGCCCCAATAAAGTCCCTGGTGAGCTTCATACTCTCACCCTGACCCCAGTAAAGTCCCTGGTGACCCCTAATACTCTCACCCTAAAGCCACTAAGGTCCCTGATGACCTTGATATTCTCGTTCTGTCAACAATAAACGTACGGGATTTCCATCAAGCTCTTCCCCTGACTCCTTTAAGGAATACCTCTCCCTCTCCACCTTTTCCATGTGGGATGCGCCGCTGTCGCTGGCGGGGGAAACCTCTCATCTCTCACCAACACACACACAAAAAAAATGCAATTAGTCTGTCTATACATGTGATGATTGGAGCCAGGCTATGTGATATCCCAGAGGACCCTTGGCGAGCGAAGACCTCCTTCATAAACATCGTCGGCATCTCCTACAGGATGGTAACCCGATGATCATCAGGGGTCCAGGGAACCTGCGGGGAGCCTGGGGGAAGATGAGGGCCCACCATCTGTCCCCTGTGGTGTTCCCGGGGGGGAGGATCAGGACCCACCACCTGACCCTATGGTGGTTAGCCTGAGGACGGAGATCAGGTCCGGCATCCACCCCTGGGGGAACATGAAGGTCCAGCACCTGACCCTGGAGGTGCATTTTGGGTCTCTAGTTCCCCCTGGGGGAGTCGGGCAACCACTAACACTGTGCTTCTCAGCCGGGTTTCCCAGACGACCCTCACCGTGACCCCTATCATCCCTCCTCCTATCATCCCTACTCCAACAAACCCGATTCCTATCATCCCTCGTCCTATCATCCCTCCTCCTATCATCCCGACTCCTATAATCCCGACTCCTACCATCCTTTCTCTTATCATCCCGCCTCCTATCATCCCGACTCCTATCATCCCGACTACTATCATCCCGATTCCTACCATCCTTTCTCCTATCATCCCGACTCCTATCATTCCAACTCCTATAATCCCGACTCCTACCATCCTTTCTCCTATCACCCCGACTCCTACCATCCTTTCTCCTATCACCCCGACTCCTATCATCCCGACTCCTATCATCCCGACTCCTATTTTATCGATTCCTATCATCCCTACTCCTATCATCCCTACAGGAGTCAGAAATATATTCTGGAATCTGGAATCCATGACACAGATCATATGTGCATTTAGACACCTCGATGGATTCAAGGGAAAGACGAGGAATTATGTTAGCTTAGTGCAGACCGCTCGCGTCCCTACTGGAGATCCACTCACGCCTCTCTGGAAGGTTCTGGTCGCAACCCTACTGGAAAGCCACTCACAACTTTCTGGAAGGTTCTGCTCGCGCCCTTACTGGAAAGCCACGCACGCCTCTCTGGAAGATTCTGGTCGCAACCCTACTGGAGATCCAAGCACGCCTCTTTGGAAGGTTCTGGTCACATCCCTACTGGAAAGCCACTCACGACTTTCTGGAAGGTTCTGGTCACAACCCTACTGGAAACCCGTTTGCAACCCTCTGGAAGGTTCTGGTCACGTCCTCACTGAAGGAAGACCGTTCGTGATCCACTGGAAGGTTCGGGTCTCGTTCCCGATGGAAACCCGCTCAGGAACCCCTGGAAGGTTCGAGTTGCATTACCACTGGAAGCCCTCTTGCGACGCCCTGGAAAGGACTGGGTCTCGAGCCACCGTTTGAGAAACACTGCACTAACACCACAAGGGCCATCTGTTGGCGGAGGCGACACGCGGGAGAATTTCCCCAGAGAGCGACCTCCGAGGTTCCGGGGGTGTTGATGGCCTGGAGGTGTGTGTCTGTGTCTCATGATCAGGAAGGCAGAGTGTGATGGGGGGTCGGGTCTTACAGCCTTCATGATGGTATTAAAGGAACAAAATAAGTTGGAGAAAATGTGATGATGTTCTTTATAATGTATATTCCCAAACCCAGACTATATCCTCCCAAACCCAGAGTATATCCTCTCAAACCCAGAGTATATCCTCCCAAATCCAGACTATATCCTCCAAACCCAGAGTATATCCTCTCAATCCCAGAGTATATCCTTCCAATCCCAGACTATATCCTCCCAAATCCAGACTATATCCCCCAAACCCAGAGTATATCCTCCCAAACCCAGAGTATATCCTCCCAAACCCAGAGTATATCCTCCCAATCCCAGAGTATATCCTCTCAAACCCGGAGTATATCCTCCCGAACCCAGAGTATATCCTCTCAAACTCTTGTACCATAAAATGTCTTCTTTACCTCACTAGCAACAAGACACTTGCTCAGTATTGTGTGATGTCCTCTGGTTGACTCGTCCTCACATCTTTCGATGACTTGTGTGGGTCATCAGTCTGGTTTAGATCATAAAGGCTGTGTGATCAGGTCATCCCTAACTCTTCAGTCTTCCATGGTAGGCAAATCAAAGTCTTGTAGCCTCTCCTTGTAGCTCTGCTCTCATAATTCTGGCACCTTTGTTGTCCTCTAAATAGAGTTTCTATATTAGCTCTACTGGACTTTCTATATTTGCTCTGCTAGACTTTCTATGTTAGCTCTTTGTGTTTATATAGATGTGGCGACTAAACCTGAGAAGCATATTCTATCACTGGCCTTACGAAGGATGTGAACAGCTTGCTGTATGGTTCTGATATTTGTCGTCATAACGATGGGCCTCCAGAACTCCTCCTCCTGAGGCAAGACGAAGTCAAGTTCTCAAGTCTCTCTCCCAGACACAGGTTCCTGCAGGTCATTTCCTGCTGGATGATGCTCAAGGCCTTCCCTCACAGTGTCGGATCCTCTTTACTTTGTATCACTTTGTATCAGAACAGCCTTGGAGTCATTTAGGTGCCATGTAAGTTGATGCAATCCTTCTCACTCGTCATTTCCTTTATGACTTGTGCATCATCTGCAAACGCATTCAGGTGTGTGTGTGTGTGTGTGTGTGTGTATGTGTGTCTGTGTGTGTGTGTGTGTGTGTGTGTGTGTGTGTGTGTGTGTGCGAGTGTTATTCTGTTTTTTGTATCTCATTACTTTGTATATGTGTTGTATTGCTTGTATATTTAATTTCTAGTTTCTAATGCTTCACGGGGCGGGATTTCGGTACCCGTGGCGCCCCATCTCTTGAACTTTCTCAATGGCACAATTTTCCTTCCCTAAACTAATACATGCTGTTCACTTTCAGTTCCATCATTAGTTTGTTCCATTCAACTGTTAGAATACTATATAAAGGACCTATCTACATACTATCTAACAAGTTTCTAGGTTACTTTTGTGTAATGTGCTCTGCTTGATTTATCTTTACATCTTTCATCATCAAATTGATTCAAAACATTAAAGGTTGTGCTTCGGTCACCCCCTTGCTCTTCTCTCCTCCATGGTGGACAATTTCAATGCCTTTAATCTTTCTCTGCAACTCGCCTTTCTTAATTCTGGTCCTATCTTCGATGACCACCTCTGGACCTTGTCTATCAGTTCCTTCTGGTATTCTTAAGTGTGATGGCCATACTTAAGAAACATAGTCTAATCACGTCTTAACTTAAAACGTAAACAGCTGGCTGAATACTTCCTCATCCTTTTACCTGGCTGCGGCCCTAATATTCAGGGAGTAAATTACATTTACCCGGTGTATGATACAGAGGGATGAAGTGCGAGTGTGTAAAGAAGGGCAGGCAATGTGACAGGAAGAGGGGGTGGAGAGTGAAGTGATTGACTTAGGGTGAGGCTCAAGTACTGTGATATATACCCGCGGGGGACGGATTATAGGGCGACCCCAGCAACAACGTCCCTACCACCCCTGGCGTCCAGAGGCAAGCGTCCCCGACCACTGTGTGTGTGTAAGAGGATGAAGCAGGGAGGTGAGAGAGAGTGGATCGGTCTTGGCTGGAGGCTTTTGTACAGGGCAGGACGTGCAGAATAATGGGAGTGAGTGTGAGAGGAGAACACACACACACACACACACACACACACACACACAAACACAGTTCCCTTGCCTACCACGGCTTTACCAGGATGTACACCCCGCGGTTGGCAAGGGACTTATGTTCTGTTATATGCACATGATACATATTTAATGGCGAAGGGCGGGAGGGAACTCCACGAGACGATGAGGAAATTTATACTCCTGTTCAGGATAAGAAAGTCCAATATAAATGCTAAATAGGAAGATGTGGTTATATCTGAGAGGAGAAAGTTAGACGATGAAATATGGCTGTGGGACAAGGAAGTTGAGGAATTTTCAAATTATAAGTAACCAGGAGTTCATCGTGTGTGAAGTATATAAACGGTGATTCATACGTTAAGTTGCCCGCGCCCAGCGGAAGCTCCTCAACCTTTTAGATGTCATAGGAAAGCTACTAGAGATGTTCCCAGGGTTTCGCCGGA
>JAUTXX010006979.1:0-10044 GCA_032273605.1 Panulirus laevicauda
TGTGTCACTCACTCTCTCTCTCTCTCTCTCTCTCTCTCTCTCTCTCTCTCTCTCTCTCTCTCTCTCTCCCCACCTATAACACCACACGACTTACAACTTTCCCTCAACAGCCTCCACCCCAAATATCGGCCAGAAGAACGAGCACGACGAGGGAGAGCCGCTGCAGTGGTGTCCGTGTGTTGGCACGTCGCCGCCAACAACCACGGCCATCATCATCACACGGGAGCGACTACCATGACCTGACCACGAGCTACGACCATTACCTCAGAAGAAAGAAACAATAGAGTGATACCATCAACACTACGACTTTTGTAACACAAAATTGCCATCCTTACAATAAGCAAGACAAACCAATAATATTTCTGTAATAGAAAGACACCTTGATTTCCTCTTATGATTCTCAATATCACGTCTTCATTTCAGCAAAAGAACAATGGGGCGTTGCCATCACTACGCCATGTCTAAAAGTGCAGTATCTATAACAGCAATATATAAAAAAAAATAACCCATATAAGTAATGCCTCATTGTTACAACATTAATGGACGGTGGTAACTACAGCAGCAGCAGCATCATGAACACCACCTGAATCAGCATTAATCAAAGATCCAAACTATCACCACTACAATAACAGCCACAACCAGTCAGTCCACCGTCACTAAAATAACTACAACCAGCCCACCATCACCATATGGCAATAACTAGCCAACCATCACCCAATGGCAATGACAACCAGCCCACCATCACCAAATGGCAAATACAACCAGCCCATAACCAACAACATGCCAACCACAACCAGCCTACCATCACCACAAATATAACAAGCACTACTAACCTCAAAAATCACTAGAAATATTACCGTACTATCTGTATCACCACCAACACTACTACTACAACTATGACCATCACTAATACCATTTCTATGAACATCACCACCATCAAGACTTGCACAACTTACTTACGTCACTGCAACTACCATCACCAGCACTGCCACTACCACCATCATCAGCATTACCAGTACTGTTCCACCCATCACCATACCACCTACCTCTACAACCACAGTCACAACTCCAACAATCCCCAACACCACTTACCTACCACCCCCCAACCATTACCACAACTGACCCCAGCACCACCGTAACAGCACCAGAATAACCGCAATAAACCATTACTATCACCAGCGGCACTACCACAACTACCACCCCATCACCACCACCACAACCACCTCACCACCAACACAACCACCCCACCACCCGGCTCCGTCTCTCACTTTCACTGCCACACAGTAACTGGCGTCGCTCCAGACACAAGTTTCCTTAATTCTTTTTACTTCTTTTAGTTTCGTCATTTGTGACTTTGCTTCAGTTTTAGTTACGTTTGATGCCATAGGTTTTACCATACCATCCATCTTCTATTATGTAGTGAAATCTTGTTGAATTTATGTCCTTAAATCTCGTGTCTTTTTTCTTTACTATATTTGAAGTTGAATCTCCTTATTGTTCTCACTACTAGCTATTGTTTTTTCTGTCGTATTTTATGACAGTCACTGATTCTAGATACATAAATGTTATAGTATAATTGCATTAATAGAGACCTTCACTCGTTTCTTTCCTCTGGTTCTCGTTCAAGACAAAAAAAAAAGCCAATAAAAAATCCTAAAAAGTACGACAGTCAAACAAAGCAACTTCCTGTGCATCACTGCACTGTACCTGAGCGAAATCGTAAGAGATGATACGTAACGCGAAGTTTCACATAAAGAAATCATTCCGTTACTCTAGGGAAGGTTGTTAGTATGAATAAGCAAGGGAAGGTCCCCGTAAAGTGGGGTACGGTGGAGGGGAGAAGAAATTAGGTGAGAATAATGAAGAATGAGTAATGTAGTGAGAGGAGGGAAAGGATCAGTGTCTTCTTACGTCCTTGCTGTGTAGTCCTCCAGGACAGTCCTTCCCATCTTTATTCAGCCGCCTTCCTGCCACTTAACCACGTCTTTTCTTCACATCTCTAACCTCAGTCTAATACACTTACATAATTCAAACTTGAATGAATTTTACGCGCGAGACAATTACTTAACAATGATGCGTATGAAGATTTAGAGTCTAACATGTTTATATCCCTGTTTACGTACGATTTACTTAACGACACTTACTTACACTTACGATATTTATACTACATATCACTAGGGAACTAATGGCCTAAGAGCGTTTAGTCCAAGTTAGGATACCATTACGGAGGTACGGTGCTTTGAAAATTGCCCATCATGTCTGCGTTACCTCTGTCCTGTCCTCACATACAACAGCTCGCAGCACTGACCAACAATTGGTCAAAACCTATTACCGTATGTTCTCTTGAAAATACTTGATGGATCAGAATCATTTCAAGATAACCCAGGCTATGGTCCTATACCGATTTATTTCTATACATAAGGATTGCTGGAATTTGCATACTTAGCAAATGCTGGCTGTTTGGAATTTTTCCCCCAAGCGAGGGAATGGCTGCCTCTCTGCTGGCCACCACCTGGTGACCTTGACCTCTCTTTCCTCTCCCACTACCACCACCACCACCACCACCATAACCACCACAGCTACGTAATCTTCCCTTACCCTTTCCCTCTGAATATACGGGGGCCTCTCAGCCCTCAGCCCACCGCCTCTTACTCACCTTATACTTATGTAACTCCACACGCTCAAGTTGGTCAAGTGCCTGTAATGTTTCGCCCGCGCCCTAGCCTGTGGGCTGGGTAAGGAGGCACATTAGCAAAACTCTCCACTCTCCGCTGAAAGAAATTAACCGAGGGATATAGTTTGAGCGTTCAGTTCAGAGGCTGCTGCGTGCCGGCGCGCACGCGGTGTGTTGCTACATCGCTACGAGAGAGCAGGGAGTTACTCCCCGGACTTAATATTGCGTAACCTATAACAGATCCGTCCGTCTGTGCACCGTCTGGCAGTCTCGCTCTCTTGCTCACCGTCTGGGTCTATGGGGTTGGATCACAGGCTTTCTTCGGTCTGTTTCGGTGTTTGTTTTTGCACAAGGGGCTGCATGTGCGTTTGGATCTGATTATGTTCTGTGCAGCCGTATATTTGTACAGTAAGGGAAGGGAAGTTCAACAAAGGTGGGGCCCCCATCTCTTGGAAGTCCTTCACATAATGTCATCTTACACATTTTCATCGCAGACCTTGTTTCATTCACCCACAGCTCTAGCACGTATCACATTTTTTCATTAAACAAGCTTTTTGTTGATTCTTTCTGTGCCTCTCTCTCTCTCTCTCTCTCTCTCTCTCTCTCTCTCTCTCTCTCTCTCTCTCTCTCCTTCCGCATGTTTCAAACAACTCGTGTATAATGATCTAATTGTAAAGTACCACTTTGTACAGTAAGGTGAGGGAGTTCGACAAATATGAAGTCCTGTCTCTTTAGCATTCTTCTGTCATTATACAACCATTTAAATTTGATGTAGCGTCAACATTTACTACATACTCCATACCTTAACTTCTTTCATCCATCCATTACTATGATCCTATTAAAAGAGTTCCTTAAATCTTTTCCAACAAGTAATGTACGTACATGCCTTGTTGCTTATCATCATAGCTTCTCGTTGCAACGTCTCTGCATCTTTGTACCCGTTGCACATCCGTATCTGAGCCTTCTTTCACTGCGTTCCATTCTCACTACTTTGCATTCATTCGGGATGAATATCATCAACCATATATCAGACTAACTTTCAAGTCTGCCCAGGTCGCCTTGTAAACTGATGCAATCCTTATCGTTTTTCACATCACATGACCTTACCAGCATTCGCAAATATATTCAGGAATGAGTCCAGTCCCTCTGCCAAGTCATTTACATAAATCAAGAGGAGCAATGGTCTCAGGACCGAGCCCTGGCGCGCACGCCACTGGTGACTCCAGCTAATTTTGAGGCTCCTCTGATTACTACGCTCGTTGTGCTTCTCCACTAATGTAACTTTCCATCCATTGAAGGAGTGAGTCTCCCTCTTTCTCCCATCCGAACATCCGGCTTCTTTACCACTTCCGATATGGGACAGTGTCAAACGCTCTCTGGGAGTCCACGAACTTATAATCCACCTGGTCTGATTCTCTTTTTTTTTTTTTTAGATGGAGCTCAGGTTGTCACTGAGGTTTAAGAGATTTGCTATGCATGACCTCCTTTCCCTGAATTCGTGTTGCCTCTCACTTAAGTAATATCTCGTTGGCAAGAAGTCATAAATTTGCTTTCATAATACCTTTTTCCAGAGTTTTACTGACCATATCCGTCACAGAGATTGATATGTAGATGAGCACAGTTTCTAGATCTGCTTTCTTAAAAATAGTCATGACATTTGCTCTCTCGCCCATTCTAGTCCAGTGACATATTGTACAATAATTCATGCGGTCTATCAAGCGTATATGTACACTTCTTCAGGTCATATGAAGAAACTTCATCAGGTTCATGGGCAATATACAGGCCGTTTTAGTCCCCTGATGTTTCCCGGGCTATTTCACCGCTTTCCAAAACCACTTCCCTCCCCACACTATCTCTCTGATGTTGGGATTATTGTTTTTTCCTCTGAGACGAGAAAAATTGCAGAACTTGACGTTTGGCTCTTTGCATAACTTTACATCGTTCTCAGCAACTCTCACCTCTAGATCTATTAGCCTGATTAGCTCTGCTTTAAGCAACACTTTACATCCGATGAGTTTTTGGAAAAGTTTTGCATCATTTCCTGCTCTGTCTGCAGTATCTTACCTCAAAGTTCCTCTGGTCCTCCTTCCTTATCTTCTTTGTTATACCATATCTTTCAAATCGTAGCTAGTTGTTGTGCCACTCACGTCTCTTCTATAGTCTATGTAACTATTTGTAAATATTTACCCGATTCGTAAAGTAGGGTAGAGAGTTTCACAAACGTGGAGCTCCCAGCTCTTGAATTTCTATGCTACAAGTGGCCAATTTAACCTTTGTTAACTGCCGGTACTTACACTCTCCTTGTTTAGTTTACTCAAACCATCGACTATCCGTACACTAAGGAAGGCCTTCTCTCACTGTTACCCCGCCTCATTACTATACAATCACTCGGTTAACTATACATGGGACTTTACTTCATGTATTTCTGAAAGACACAAAGAATATCAAACTTCTGGAGCCTACACATGAGTTGGTCACTATACAGTGTGATCGAGCTGATACCACACCACATACTCATCCCCCTATCTTATCAATGCTAGTGACCAGCGTACTTATGCTGATCGATGTGATTGCAGATTATCTCAGATGTAAGAGCATTTAATCATTTACTATAAAACTGCTGCGCCTAGCATTCGACACTGGGCGAACCCGTGCGTGACTCATGGTCAGCAACGCTAACCAACAAACCACGAAAGCCCAGGGTTGTTTGGTGTTGGAAAGTTTGGGTTAGAATCATTTCATGTGATGGCAGCGAGGCAACTGTGGTCATACAGTGGTTGCGGACAGGTGATCAATATACGGTTTGTAATCATGGTCATGTGTTTGTGGTGTTGGATACATATTGATGACATTGGGCTGGTAGTCGCGGTAACCAGGGGTTGGCAATGATGCCCAGTTAACTTTGCTGGCAACCGGACAGTAACTGCAGTCACGGACCTCCGTGGTGTAGCTGTTAGCATTCCTGAGCGCAATGCATTCATGGGCCGCCAGGGTCGAGCGCACAGGTTCAAATCCCGCTTGCGGCAGTCGGTCCACAGTTAACCCCTTGGAGTCGGTGTATAAAATGGGTACCTCGTTGGTTGTTTGGGCTTTAGGCCTATCACCTGCCAGGGTCATTAAGGTATCTGGCTCAGGGTAGGGTATATATAGTATGTGGCGTGAAGGATATGGCCTTGATTAAGGTCTCAGTTGCCCGTGCCGTCTCAGCTAATATAAAAAAAAAAGTAGTGATGGCAGTGGTCAGATAATGACGGTGGTGAAATAGTGGCGGTGGAGGTGGTGGTCGTCAGCTGATAGAGATGACCACATGCAGATGGTAGTGGTAATTACAGGTAGAGGGTGGTAGCGGTGGGACGGTATGATGGTTGTGGCCAGGTACAGACGGATGGTGCACAGGCGAAGATGGCATCCAGGTGGTGATGATGGTGGTCAGACTGTTGTCAGGCGGTTGTGGTACTAGGCAGGTGGTAATAACAGTAGTCAGGTAGAAGTGATGGTGGTAGCCAAATGTTGGGGATGGGAGAGATGGTGGTTGACAGGTGGCAGTGTACGTGGCCAGGTGGTGCTGATGACCCAGAAAGTGTTGGTCGTTTGGTGGTAGTGCTGAGTGGTAGCAGAGGCCAGATGGTGGAGATAGTAGTGGCAGTGAGCAGGTGGTATAGGATGCCAGGCCTCAGTGAGCCCCATGTGCTGGTTGTGAGATGGTGGTTGTCTTAATCAAGTGGCGGGAAGGCTCAGGTGGTGGTGATGCGGTGGTGGTAGCCAGGTGGTTGCAGAGGGCCAGGTGGTGGTACCTAGTTGGTGGTGGTAGAGGCCATGTAGTGGCGGTGGCCATGTGGTGGGGTAGCCATGTGGTAGCAGTGGTCATGTGATGGCAATAGCCATACGGTGAGGGTCGGCATGAGTTGTGGGGACCGTGCGGTAGTGGTGGCTATGTCGAAGTGAAGATCATGTGGTCATGATAGCCACGTGGCGGGGGTGGACGTGTGGCGTCGGTGGACATGTGGTGGAGGCGGTCATATGGTGATGGAGACCTTGTGGTGGTGGTGGTGGTGGTGGTGGTGGTGGTGGTGATAGTGGCGGGTGCGTCCTTCGTGGCCAAGGAAGCTAATGGAGCAAGAGAAAGGAAAACATTCTCTTATTAGCTGCAGCTTGTGGGGGTGTGGGAGTCTGGGGGCTGCTGCTGCCGCAGTTATTGGTCTGTTGTTACCTCCTTATAATGATGTCGTTCGTACAACTGTTGCTGGTACTGTTGTCATCACAGCTGTTGCGCGTGGTGCTGTTGGTGCTCTGTTGCTGCTACTGCTTTTGCAGGTGTTCTTACAACTGTTGTTGGCGTCATTGCTTACTTATGACATTGTTGTTGCTTGTGAAGGTCATGAAGCGGACATGGTGCTCTTGTTGTTGTCGTCCTCGTTGCTGTTGTTCCTGATTTTACAACAGTCGCTGCTGTTCATGAAGTCCCTCTCCTAATTCACCTGCACCTATTGCTGTGCTGCTACACCTGGGGAACAATGCTGTTTCGGGCTTGGTGAGTGAGGGCCACCACCAGTGATGCTGCTGTGATCTTGCTTAAGCCGGGATGTCGCTGATGTTTTACATGGTAATGCCAGAGGTGACGGTCAGGTACCTTCTATTACTGCTGCTGCTGCTGTCATTGGTGCTTGCTTCGGCGACCGTGCTCTCGAGGTCGCCTCTCTTATTGTTCCTGATGTTGCTTTTTTGGTGCTCCTTCCTCTCTTAACTCTACATAGTCATTCCTCTCTTAACTGCTAAACAGTCATTCTGTTACTGCTGTATAACATAACGAGGCGTCTGCTGTGCACCCCTGCTGCTGGATCTGCTGCTTTCTATTGCTACTGATCGTAGTTCAGCTGTTGTTATAAGAAGGTGACGTGGGTACGTGTAACTATGCTGTGAGAACCCCAGCGTCAGTGCGTGAGGCAGGAGGCACCTACACTAGTGGTGCAGCGTTGTGTGAAGTGCCGGGATTAATGGAGGTTGTGGTTGTCTGTCTGGCGCTATGCATTTGTTGCTGTTGTTGTTCAAGTGTTTGTCGGCTTGAGTATGTTTGCGAATCATTATCGCTTTCCATCTGAATGCATGTCATGTATAACGCGTCTAAATGTGGATATACTCATATCTGTACGTCTATAAACGCACGCATAAGTGTGTATGTGAAGGTAAGTTTATATACTTTTTCCCTAAGCGTACCCAGACAAGCATGGGAGGCAACAGGTAGCCATATGAGGAGAGGTAATGCAACATCAGGGTGCATTATACGACATTTATCGAGACACATAAAAGTTATGTTCCGTTATTCGAATGAAACTAGAGTTTGTTATCTCTCAACATCACCAGTGTCATCAAAATCAACGCGACCATCAATTCTATTGTCTTTAACTTATGGTATCCTGGCACCCGCAACCCACACGTGAAGGCTTTTTAACTGCGTCTTCAAGCAGAACCATAAGTAAAAACGAATAGCCATTTTTAGTACTTCAGTTCCCTTGAACACGACAGTAAAACCCTCGAACACGACGGTACGACCCTTAAGCATAACGATCAGACCTCTGAATATGATGGCCTAGTCCTTGACCTAAGCCTTTTAAGGTCACACGTCAAAAGGACAAGCCATTACACCGAGGGGTCGGGGTTAAAACTTACTCTCTGGAGACAACTAGAGATTTGATTTGTGCCGGTATCCCCAGCAATGTATTGTGCACCCCATGCTCAACCTGTGAGCGGTAGCGCAAGAAGATCACAAGTGTCACAAAGGGTCTTGGTCAGACCCCCAGTGGCTTGATATTACATAAGCAGTTACAAAGTTGATTCATTATATTGCATGCATTACACAGTCTTTCATATGGTAAGTTTTAACGACTAGATACAAAAAAAAAGTCGATACAAACTCACGAGTCCAGGTATCTTGCTAGTAACACTAATGTGTTTGTGGTGACATTAAGGAGACACACACCAGTGTACGCACTCATGGCTCAGTGCACGACTGCTAGGTGCAGAGCCACTCAAACCACTGTGTACACCCATAGCTCGGCACAGGACCGAGTGTACCTCATCTCGTGTGTCTTACAGGGTCCTCCTTTAGGTATAAGCATCGCTCAGAGTTGTATATACGTACACTCATAGTTCGGTACAGGAGCGACTGTAACGCAGACACCGTGTTACGGAAGCTCTCTCTCTCTCTCTCTCTCTCTCTCTCTCTCTCTCTCTCTCTCTCTCTCTCTCTCTCTCTCTCTCTCCCCCGCGGGGGGGATTACTCATTTCTGGGGATCTAAGGACTTCCACATAATCTTCTGTACCCCCTTCTGTTCGTCATCTGTTCCTCATCGTCTGGGTGAGAGCGAGTATATATATATTGCCCAGTACACACACACCCCCTTGGATATACGCCCTGTTCTGTGCGTATCACAGGCGCAGGTGTGATTCACTCTGGCTTCGAAATGCGTCGGGGTTCAGCCTCACCGCCCCCCCTCGAACGCCCCGGTGTGAAAGAGGAGGAGTCTCCAGCTTCACTTCGTCTCCCACGGTGTGGGTATTCTACCACGGGGGCTCAGCACAGACGCACGCGGCAATTAGCGACAGCTGTTGTGACGGTAATTGACTTCATTCCCAGCTGTGAATGGCCCCCATCAGCCGGCGACTTGGCCGGGAGAAGGGGGAAGGGGGGAGGATCGAACTCCACAGTTTGCTGGAGGATGATATCAGCCAAGGATAGGAACACGTCCACCTGCCACCGGGTGGGTCGGGCCACATCTCCATAAAGTCTTGTGAGGATGGATGACCTCCCTCAATCATGAGTGAAGACGCGTTTACTCCATCGATCAGTCGAGGATTTTTAAGAAGGAACCTTTCGCAGGTGATAGAGATAGTGGATGTTAAGAAAAGACAACAGGTTTTTCCCCTCACGCATTCTGGATATAGTATTTGTCAGGGGGGAGGCTGGTTTTCCTACAGTGGTCATGGAGAATTTATAGATACCGGAGCAGCTCGGGGTTCGAGGACAGGAAAAAAGAAGAAAAAAATGTACACCCACGCCATTTATACATAGTAGGCAGGCCTGGGAAGGGAAGGGAAGGGGGGAGGCCCTCCTCCTCCTCCTCCTCCTCCTCCTCCTCCTCCTCCTCCTCCTCTTCCCCTTCCTCCTCTTCCTCTGTAGTGGTGGTGGGTGGTTTCGTTAGAGAATATCTGGGGGGAAATATATGTGGATATTGCCAAGTGCGAGGTGGGCGGGTGCGTTTTGCTGTGCCTTTATGGGAAAGGCTCAGACATATTGCTGGGACACACACACACACACACACACACACACACACACACACACACACACACACACACACACACACACACACACA
>JAUTXX010006990.1:0-10044 GCA_032273605.1 Panulirus laevicauda
TGTGTGTGTGTGTATGTGTGTGTGTTTAGACACATGTAGTAATGAAGACATGATACGTATACACAAGATTAAGAGACGAGACAAGAGTAAAACTCTCTCCCTATCAAACAAACATCAATCATACGCATACACTCAAGAACACACACATAGAAGAGAGAAGAATAACGCGTGATCTGATCAAATCTTTAAAAAACTTAGTCTGAGGACGTAGAAAATGGAGAGGTCTTCTAAATTTGGAGGAGTTGAACAACTATCTCCTGCAACACTCTTCCATATGTCCCACTTCACTCTTCTATTTCTCCTACTTCACTCTTCCATCTCTCCCACTTCACTCTTCTATCTCTCCCACTTCACTCGTCCATCTCCCCTACTTCCCCCTTCCGTCTCTCCCCCATTACTTTGTCAATCTCTCCCACTTCACTCTTCTATCTCTCCCACTTCACCCTTCTATGTCTCACACTTTACTCTTCTATCTCTCCCACTTCTCTATTTAATCTCTTCCACTTCACTCTTCTATCTCTTCCATCCTTTCTCTGTCATCTTTCTCACTTTACCTTCTTACGCGTCCGATTTAATCTCATATTTTTCCTCCCTCCCCGTTAGCCTTTCATATTTCCCCTTCGCTCTCTTATCTCTCGCTCCTCACTCTTATCTCTCTCTCTCCACCCATGTAATTAGATCCCTTCTCCAAATTATTCCTCGTGCTACATATTTCTCACGTCATATCTCCCATTACCGTCTCATCCCTCACCTACAGTCTCATATCTTTCCTACTTCATTTCCCACTCTTCTTTACACTTGTAGTTCCTCCCTCACCTCCCCACTACCCAGCATTACCTTTTACTTCCTCTTTCGTCTGTCCCACCAATTTCATTTCTCACCTCTCCTTCTTACCTGTCACATTACTTCGATTCTTTCATCACTTCTGATCGCCACACCCTTATATGTTCCATCGTATTCGTCCTTCCCATTTCATTATCTCATTCTTTCCTTATGTTTCCACCTCAGTCTCATTTTCTTTCCTATTACTCCACTTCACTCTCACTTCACCCTCTAAGCCTTTCTCCTCATGTTCTTTTATCTTTCTAGTTTTCTTCTCCTATGTCTTCCATTCTTCAATTTCATTCATCATATTCGCTGAATTCTCTTCTTTCTTTGTCAGTCATTCTCTTCTGCTTTTCATATTTACTCTTAATTTTCTATCTCTCTCCTTCACTTCCTCACCTTTCCTTTCACAAGATTCTCCACACCACTCTTCCATTTGCCGTCTTTCTCTTGTTTATCACCCTTCACAAAACCATCTCCTACCCTTTCAATCTTCTGTTTCATCCACACTACTCTTTCACTCGATTTCTCACACCTTAACACTCTCAACTCTTCCATCACAATCTCCCATCGCATCCAGTTTATTGTTTATTATTTTTCTTCAATAGTTTTTGATTATCTCTTTAATTTCTTCACTCTTTATCAATTTTGAGTTGTCTTTCTTACTATCACAGCTCTGCCACTTTACTCGTTCATCCCTTTTTCATATATCTGCTTCCTTCCTGCCTCACTCTCTCCTTTCCCTCCTTCATTTTTTCGCTATTCCACTCGTGCTTATCTACCTTACCTCCTCCCACTTCTCCACATCACTTGCCCGTCTTTCTCTTCAAACTCTCAGTTTCCTCCCTTCACTCACTCATGACTTCTTCCAGGCTTTATTTTTCATTTTCATTATTTATCTCTTCCTCTTTGCTCTTCTATTTCTCACTCATCTGTCCTCCATTAGTTTCCCATGTCTTTCTCTGACTCTCTAACTTCTTGTCCTCCCTTTTTAATCCCATCGCCTTAGTTTTCCAGTATTTCACTTTTACTTTTCATTCCATCCTCTTTCATTCTCTCATACCTTTCCTTCATTCACCCATCTTTCTCCCTCACGCTTCCTTCTTTCAGTTTAGATTTTCCCATCTCTTCATCACTCCCCCACGACTCCTCGTTACTTCCACATATATTTCCTTCCCATCTTTCCCTTTACATTCCTTTGTACTCTAAATCTTCCTAACATTTTCCTGACATCCTTTATATTCTCCCAGCTATCCACTTCACTTGACTTTTTCTCCTGCTCTCTCTTCCAGTCCTGATTCATGGAATTTACACAGAGTCATTTCGACACCTTAAAAACAGTCACCTTCAAGTTTCTAGGATTGATATGGTTTGTGTAAAAAGATATGCTGTTATCATTTATCTTATGTTTGTCACATGATGACTTTATAACTTTCACATCAGCATATACCTCGTTTATCATAATTGATCCGATGATGTTTTTCCATCATTTATCGTTGCAAATCTTCAGAATAATTTTGATGTTATGAACTCTATGATAAAAAATTGCTGGAATTCAATCGCTGTTTTTTGTCTTTTTACCGTAGCTGACCTTCAGATTTAGGTAGTGATGTGATAGTCAGGATATGGTATTATCACTGAAAATAATGTTCTCACTGAGAAGGAAAGAAATAAAAATCACAATGTAATTCAAATCCCAACATCATACTTGGTTACCGCAGTCCAACACCAATTCTTCTAGACCAAGCACTGTCTGCTTTGTCTGGTCGTAACCCTTGTAAGGGAGAGTGCTTAAAGAGGGCCAGGTGACGGGGGTTGACCTGGTTAGCTGGGTGTGTCCTGAATAACTTATTTTCATGTTTTCGTGTTTCGCAATTCTCTCATAATGATTTGGTTAATGCTAAGGTGGACTCTAAAACTGCCTAGGGGCATTTTAAAGTTCTTAGTATTAGCAAGTAAGACAGATTCACTGACGTTACGTGTGGCATAATCAGCAGAGGGGTATAAGATAACGGGATTTGCAAGATATATGGATTGATAATTTTCATGACAGTGTTTAGCGATCGCATTTTTTGTGGTCATCCCTACGTACTGAATGTCTGTGCCAACAACACCTATCCGTTACAGTCTAACCAGTCTGGCCTACACGAATATATTTCCAAGATGTTATAGTGATATCAAGTATGTTCACTGAGTCAAGAAATTGAATTACAGAACCGTCAAAGAAAAGGCTAGAGCTATGAGGAATTTTCGATAGAGCAATAGGTAGAACTGGGTCTTAGAGTCATTAAATTAACGAGATTTCGTCTACCCCACTAAGACATCCTGTCCAAGTCTGAGATTATTGAGGAAGCTGTGTGAAGACGAGATATAGATAGAATGGGAGACGAAGAAACAGCGTATTTGGTTCTTTGTGGAAAAATGGAAATCGATGATAAAAAGGAGAAAACGAGTAGGGAACAGGACAGAACTTAGAGGATCACCGCTGCTAAGGGAGAAACGGAGGAGGCTGATCTACTAACAACCACAGAGATAAATTTTGGTCGGAGAAGAAGCTTAATAAGAAAGAGCAAAGTGAGGGAGTGAAGCCAAAAGAGGCGAGTTTAAAGATGATGCCCCAGTGCCATACCCAGTCAAAAGCTTTGTCTATGTCAAGGACAACTGCACAAGACTCTTTAAAATCTTTCAGGGATGATGACCAGACATTAGTAAGACAGGAAAGAATAGCACCAGTGGATCTCGCCTTAGGGAAGCCATACTGTTGATCAGAGAGAAGATAATGAGATTCAAGGTGTGTAGGGATAAGGGAGTTGAGGAGGAATTCCTAGACTTTGGAAATGGTAGATGTCAAAACAATAGGTCGACAAAAATGTTGTCCTATGTGTTTCTAAACGCTGCATTCAAATATATTCTCAGAATTTCTTTATCACCCATAGTTTTTTGGTCCAGCATACTCACATGTCATTACGTACAATATATATAGACCAGTGCTGCATGGAACATTTGAAAAAAAAAAAAATAGCAAACACAAATTTTTTCATTGTTTGTGAAGTGCATTAGTTTCTTTTTGAAAGCACTAGCCCAGATGAATGAGTGGCCAGCTGGGGCTTGCAGAAACACGACTGGAAATGTTGTGACCTTCAAACAGTAGCCACTCCTGAGTAGCAGTTCTCTGTCAGTTGTAGACTAGAACTCAATGTGTAAACAGTGTCTTTTCCACTCTGTTGAGATTGTGCTTTTGTGTATTCAAGTGTTGTGCTGATACCCCATCCACCATTATAATGCCCAGAAACTGTGTGAATAGTCCGCATTCTCACCCCTCAACAAGAATGCTATGAGCATTACTTTGGTTGTAAAGTGGGTGACCAGGATAAAAGTTGGGCCTCTCATATTTGTTGTGTCACATGTGTCAGGCTTCTCACAGCATGGGTAAAATGTTCACGTCGTATGCCTTTTGCCATTCCTATGGTTTGGAGAGAACCCAACGATCACTCTTCTGATTGCTACTTCTGCCTGACAAATATAAATGGTATAACATCAAAATCTAAGCATACTGTTAGATATTCTAATTCACCATCTGTTATAAAGCCAGAATCTTAGTCAAAAATTACCTGTGCCTCCAAGAAAAATGACACTGACGATGAGTCTGATGATGAGAATGTAGACCAAATAGAGGACAATATGGATCCTACATTTGAAGCAAGTTGCTCTTCAAGTGAAGCACATTTGCCGAGTCAAGTAGATCTTAATGATCTCGTTCGCGATTTGAATTTGTCTAAGAAGCAAGCTGAGCTTTTGGGTTCCAGGTTAAAGGCTGGAATCTTCTCCAGAATGAATCAAAAGTTTGTTTTTATTGTGGTCGCCATATCGTTCTCAAAGAATTTTTCTCCCTTGAGGATAGTCTGGTGTTTTGTAATGATGTTCGTTTTATCATGGAGGTACTTGGCCACGAATATGACGCAAATAAGTGGCGCTTGTTTATTGACTCATCAAAAGTAAGTTTGAAAGCGGTTCTACTCCACAACGGAAATAAGTTCCCCCTCCGTCCCTCTGGCTCACGCAGCTAACATGAAGGAATCGTATGATAACATGAAGGTTCTTTTGGAGAATATCAAGTACCGGGACCTTAAGTGTAACATATGTGGTGACTTAAAGGTTGTGGCACTTTTACTCGGAATGCAACTTGGTTACACGAAGTTTTGTTGTTTCCTCTGTGAGTGGGACAATTGTGGGACAAGAAAAATCATTATGCAAAGAAGGTGGCCAAAACAAACATCACTGACTCCACTGAAGAAGAATGTGATCAACCTTCCTCTTGTTGATCCTGAGAAACTTTATCTGCCTTCTGTGTACATTAAGTTCGGGTTGATGAAGAACATCGTCAAAGGTACGGATAAAACTGGTCATGGATTCACATGAATTCGAAATGTGATTGGGTTGTTGTCTATCGTTAAAAGCAGATTCGTGATATTAATTTTTCGGGTAAAGACAATTATGATACTTTTGCAGGATGAGAACCTCAATGCTCACTGTAGCGGTCAACGATGAACAGACTCAAGCGCAGCTTGAGCCCGTTCACCGAATATTGTGCACTAGGCGAAGAGTGCCATAGTGCACAATCAACAGCATAAAGTGAGTATTTAAGATCTCGCTGGAGACAGAATATCATTAGTCATATTAGATATCGTTGGGCTAAGAACGCTGCCTTGCAGCACCCTATTCTCTTTGGCAAATATGTTCGAAGTGACATTGGGTGCTGTAAGTTTAACAGCAAAAGTGCTATCATTTCAAGAGATTTTCATAGATAAGGGTAAAAACCTCTTAAACCAAAAGCATAAAGTTTGCTTGAAATTCCGTTTCGCAATGTCATGTCGAAGGCTTTTTCTAAATCCGAAAATACTAGGTGTATTAAATGATCCAATGTGCCTCTGTTACGACGGAAAGCACACTGTTAATCATTCAATAAACCCTTTGATTCTAACAAGAAAAGTAGCCTTCTGTTAACCATTTTCTCCATGATCTTACAAATGCAGCTTGTCAGCGCAATAGGTCGAAACGAATCTTTATTCATAAGGCGTCCGGAGTCTTTTGGGATGGGGATGACGTGCGCAAAGTGCCATGAGTTTGGAAACGTTTGAAATCATCCTATAAGTGATCCCGCTGGGTCCTGAGCGCGAACTTTTACAGGGTATCGGGGCAAGAAGCAGTTGTTTCATTGTAAATGTTATTTTTATAATCATAAGTATCTTCTGTGGCAAAGTCTGATATTTAAAGCTCAGCCTGGCGCTTGTGGTGTAGGAAGCGTGGATCGTATTTGGCCGAGCTGCTTGTTTCTGAGAATCTCTTGGCGAGTGTGTTGGCCGTGTCCACCGGGTCGTCGATATGATCTTGATGGTGGATTTGCGGAGGAATTTGCGGCTTGTATTTTCTTTTGATTTGATCGATTGTTGACCAGACCTGACTTACTGGTGTGTCCTTGTTATCGGTAGTGACAAAGCCGCGCCAGTTTCATTTGGTTTGTTAGGTAATTATTCTTGTCTGAGCCCTTGCACGTTTGTAGGCAATAAAGTTATCATCGATGTCGAAAATTCTGTATCTCCTATTTCGCTCACGCAGTGCATTCCGGCAATCTGGTGTCCACGAACTCTATGCCTTGTAGAAATTGTAGAAAACTTAGATATTGAGCTCTTAGCAGCCCTCAGTATGATGTAGGTAAACTTGAGAGCTTTTGCATCATTGTCACCACCCGATATATCAAGGACGGCTTGCCTTGTAAATGACACCCAGTCTGCTTTCTTACAGCTAAATTTAGGCGGAGACGGGTTGGTAATAATGTCGTATGAATAAGAAAGACAGATCGGGAAATGGTCACTTCCCAGAGAGTCGTCATAAATACCCCAGATGATGTCGTTAAGTATATTCGGCGATGACAAGGATAAATCAATTGCCGAGATATTACCAGTCCGCTCATCTACACGAATTCCACTACCATCATTCAGAAGAGCGAGGTTGTCGTTGATCATGAAATTAACCATTTGTTCCCCTCCCTGACGTCTGCCCGGATACTTCCCCACCGATAATGATTAGATATGAAGTGTCTCAAAACTACTTTACAGTGAGGTAAATGATTAAGGGACAAATTCATCATTATCAAGTGCATTGGAACTGGAGCAACATATTTAACAGATGGCCAGGTATGTGTTATCAAATTTTACTCTACATGCGACAGCATCTAGTAGAATTCAAAGCACTCGTGTGTGGGGTAAACTTTGGTGTACATAGATAGCTTCCCCACGATTCTCGTCTCTTCTATACGAGAGGTAGCTGTCTAAAACGGATCAGTCTTGGACTGTGCCGTTTAGAAGGGTTTCTTGTAAACCGATCACGGCTGGTCTATACAGTGCAAGCAACAGTTGTACTTGTGCTTGTTTATGCCTAATAGCCTGTATAATTCCAATGAATGATATTGAACGTGTTGGTTTAAAAGTTATCTAACCGACCAGGTTTCTTAGCCCGTTTATTTCGGGTTCTGGGCGAGTCCCCAGGGGAACATGAACAGTCCCTGGAAGCGCGTTGTCTGGCATCCATCGTCTATGTGCTCCAACGAAGAGGACCTGTAAACCACAGGCCTCCCTTTTGGAGGTACCGTAACAAGGACGTGCGACTTACTTTGTTCAAGTTTAGTCATGTTTTGAGACACATTAGTTTTCTTCTCTTTCTTTTCTTTCGGACGGACAGAGGATGTGGTACTGGCATAAAATTTGTTATGGACTGTGCTTGGATGATTAGGTGTAGGTGTAGGGTTAATGGAGCTATGTTCCTTGAACTGACGGTCAGCGTGTCACAAGGAGTCTGCTTCGAGAGTGTTCGCATAACCCACCTACAGTTCAAAGCCGACGCGTAGGATTCATTAGGCTTAGGGGTCTCACGAGACTCCTTAACCCTCCTCCTAGCCTCGCCGTATGAGATGTTATTTTGTCTTAACTGTACGTATTTCTTTCTTAAACTGGAACCGGGGACAGGCCCGGTCCGAGCTTGGATGGTTGCCATTACAGTTAACACACAACATCCTGTCAGCCGTACAACCATCCGCTGTATGACCCTCCGCAGCACACTTCCCTCCCGCATTTTGCAGAAAGAGTGCAAGACTTTAAAGGGTGACCAAATTTCTGGCACTTGAAACAACGTAAGGGATTGGGGATGTAGGGACGAACTTGACATCTCATGTAAACAATCGAGATATTGTCTGGTAAACGAGATTTTCTGATGGTTAAATTAGTTAAGGGAGTTCTACGCCGTTCGCCATTAATGATTTTGGTGATGAACCTGGCAGCGACAAAGTCCTCGTTTGCTATTTCTTTCACTATGTCGTCCTCTGACATATCCATGACATCAGTGCAGTAGATGACTCACCTGCATGAATTCATGGAAATTGGTATCGAGACCACAACATCATGAATATGGAACTTCGTCAACTTAGATAGTTCCGCCACCTGATTCGTCGACTTGACTTTTATCAGCAAGTCACCACTAACCAGTTTCCTTACCGTGTCAACAGACCCAGACCATCCATCAATGACCTTCTCGATTAGGAAGGGATTGAGGGATGCAAGAGTCGTTGCTCTATTCGCATGGGCCAAAACAAAATCAGCATTCTTGCTTTTTATGTTGAATCTGTCACCACTACCCTTTACGGGAGCAGTGAATGGCTCACATGGGTCCATCCTTTAAGGGCCTAGCCCCAAAATCGTGGGCGGCAAACCACCCCAGATAATGGAGAAAAAAGAATAGCCACCCCCTAAAGAGATTGGGCAATTGTTTTAAACAGGAAAGATTTCAGGGTGGAGCCGGTCGCACAAAGGCCAGACGGAGTTCTCCTGCGGACACCCGTCAATGAGAGATCTATTCTGCATAAAACAACCTTATAAAAAGATATTGATGAAAAATATCTTTCAACAAATATTCAAAGCAAAGTAAAGGTAGCGACAACGCAGGGAGGAATAGCTATAACCTAGCTCTGAAAAAACGACAACAGCTCCGTACAGGTCAGTAGCTGGTACGTAACTGGTTGTTCTTGTTTGTTGGGTTTTACGGCCATCGACCTATGAGGAAGATCATTAGGCCTGCAACCCTTCTTATTGTATGACTGAAGTCATCATTCCTAAATACTTATTCTTAAAAAAGAAAGAAAAAAGCGTAAAGAAATATTTTTCTGATATAATTATATAGATAATAAACAAAAATAAATAATGGAAGGAAAAAATATCGTGGGTATTGGGCCGACGTGGCAGCAAATACCACCTAGTAGGCACGGCACCCACGGTTGCATTTTAACTAAGAGTGCGAGAAGATAGGACAGACTAGAGATAGGCCTCCACCACGTAATGCACATTGAATTAATAGTTTATTCGGAGGTCCGCCGGCTTAACCCAACGGTGTAGCTGCCCCGGTGGATGACCGCCTCCCCCCGAGGTCGACCGCCTAATGAATGGACATGTCCATCCACCATGTGACCAGTACAAATAGGAGGCGTCTCACACTGAAGCCAACCCCACCACAGATGAGAACCCACGAAGCACCTTACATCATCTTGATTAAATCTGTTTCTCTGAGGAAGATCATCAATTTGTCGATAGCGCTCGGGATATCTACGAGTACATTAACGATATTGAAGCACATGTTTATCTTGTTGTAGTGGTCTATTAGTTTTTTTCTATATTCTTGAAGTCTATTACATGGGGGGAGTAAATGTTCTTTGCACTGTTGGCATACTTGTGGAAATTTTTTCTTCACGTATGATTCCAGTTGGGTGATAAAGGTACAATTCATTCTGAAGCCGGCCAGCACGACCTGTTCTCTTCTGTTCTTGCGATATGACGTCGACCAGTCCGCGACTTCCTGCTTGTATTTTCTGTTGATTGTCAAGGGAGTCCAGTGACTCTGCCACAGAAGATGGATTAATCTCTTTCCCAAAGAAAGACAGGACCCCAGCTCCCGAGGGATCTGAACGACCGGCTCGGGCTCTAAGGTCGACTTAACCAGTTTGTCTGCCTGTTCGTTCCCGTATATATTGCAATGAACAGGCGCCCAAGTCAAGATATCTCTATTACATGTATTAAGTTTATTAACAATATTACCCTGAATTTCAATTGACTGAAAGTGAATCAGAACATATTGCTGCTTTATCATGATTTGAAATGATTATGTAATCTGTGGCTC